>PNEQ01121218.1:0-51210 GCA_003012365.1 Medauroidea extradentata | reverse complement strand
GCTCAGATGTACAGCAACCAGGTGGTGAAGCTCAGATGTACAACAACTAGGTGGTGAAGCTCCGATGTACAGCAACCAGGTGATGAAGCTCAGATGTACAGCAACCAGGTGGTGAAGCTCAGTTGTACAGCAACCAGGCATGCAGCTTCTCGCTTCTTCTGTGTGCTCCATTTATTCCTCTTTATTTTACAAGCTATATCAATCAGAAAGATGTATCTTACCATAACTTCAATTTTAAGCATAATCTAATCAAACAGTCAATCAGTTTCATTCGGTTAAATTGTACAGCACATTTTTTCCACGGTGAAAGAAGAGGCGTTACGAACAATTTAGGGCTGTGCCAATGTTTACTTTACATGTTTTTGAATTACTTCAGTGTAAGCGTAATTACATTCAATCTCAGTTAATTTTGTAAGACCTTTTTATTGTGTAACTTGAAAGCTTCGATAGAAATAAAATGTAAATACACTGAATGAAATACTAAAAAAATTATTCATGGAACCCATAAAAGAGGGGGGGGGGCGAAACTGGGTAAGCGATTTCATGCTTCAAAATAAATTTGGCTTCATGAATTTCCTTAATTAAATTATATACATTATCATTATTGGACTGTTATGCATAGAATTTAGTCTACATAAAATCTGAAAATTACGTCACTTTTTTTTGCAGGCAAAGTAATATTTAATTTTTTTACACGTGGATAGTTTTTACTCATTTGTCCGCTGAAAGAGAATAGGATAATATATCGTGTTAACGACATTCATACTTGTTTTTTTTTTTTTTTTTTTTTTTGTTTTTTAAACTAAAACACGAGAGTAAAGTTTTCTATAATAAACACTAGCATGTGCTATAAAAACTCTAACGCGGCATAAAGCTCGTAAGGTTTTGAAGAATCACTTGTGGTTGGGTCAAACATGAAGAACGCAGGCTCGCAGACCCATCCAAGTTAAAATTTTAGTTTACATTTTATACCAAGAGGAAAGAAGACAAACTTGCGTAAGTTAATTTGTGTTGCTGTTGGTATAAAACTCATAAAAACCTAGTATAAAATTATAATGTGCAGGGAAAAGAAAGGAAAAAATTAAAGTTGTCACCTAGAGAAAACAATTTTTTCTGTTCTGTTGAGGTAATGAATTTAGCCCTGTAATCAATCAAAAGTGACGTGAATGCACAGTTCAGAGTAATGTGTGGTAAAGTACATAAACGCATTACATATCACACAACAAATTTGCTCACATCCGTACACTTGAGTCATTTATATTTCTTTGCAGTGCCTTGAGGTTAGTTTTTGTTGTGTCAAACATTTATCGCTGTTGAACAACATTTTCTGTTGTAATGAATGGTTGCTTCATTATATTATCTATGTGTGTGTTGATTATGTGTTTTTCATTTTGATACCTCTCTATAAGCATAAAGCTGGTGTAAATTATACCTACTCAACTAAATTATACTCACGAGAATGGTTTAATGCTCTACCTTCTGACTTTTTAAAATCTTCAATTTCAAAGCACTGCAACATAGGATATTATCGCAAATTTAAAACAGAAACTAATTGGATGAACCTAGTTTTTTTTTTTAATGGCTGGTAGCAATATCTTTTATTTCTCTCTTTGCTGGCAAATTTTAATTACCTTAATAAATAGTTTTGTGAAAGCAGTGTCATCATCTTTTTGGTTCGCATTACTGTTGTGTATTAAAAGTCAGAAAAGTTAATTCATTTTCTTTTATTATAGCAAAGAATGTGACAGTGTGTTACAACATGTTATCTCTATGTATGAAAAAGGTCTATACTAATCTGGATTCCAATTGTATAATAAGCTACCTAAACATTTTGTTGATGAAGCTGATATAAAAAAAATTCTATATCCATGCACAGACTAATTGATAAACAGTGCTTATTGTACTGACATTGATGAATTTTTGACTCACTTATGAAAATAATGTATTTAGTTTCGATCTACTTTGTGCTTTATAGTCTTGATGCTCTATATTTTAAATTGTGAAATCTGAAGAAATCAGGTTCGTATCAATTTTTTATTCAAACAACATTTTGATTATTTTTAACGTGTACCTTTTGAGGTGTGTATATCTCTTGCAAATGATTTTGTTAATTATTTTGTATGTAATTATTGTTGCTTGTTACTCATTTTTATGTACTTATTGACAAATTCCATATCCCAGTGTTTATTGACTCCTTACTGGGATCAACGGAATGAGATGAATAAATAAATAATACTGCTAATGCCAGCAACTAACAAGTTAAGAAACTCGAATATTTAATAATAAGTTTACTTTCTTAACTAGGCTAAGCCTACCACCCAGTGGCGTGGGACTCTTCCCATCCCTACAGCACTAGCCTTCCAGATCCCTCCTAAAACCTCCCAACTCCTCTCACAGTCACCAGTTCTTCCAGCAGAACATTCCACTTTTACTGTCCTAAAAAAAACAAGCATAGACTGTCTACCCGAATACATTCTTTTCCACGCCCTCTGAATCTTTTCCCTGTTGGTAGCTCTCTCCTTAAATGCTCCCTCAGTTAACTTGCAGAGCAACCCCATCCACCTTCACCATTCATCACATTGTACATCCTGACCAATCATCTATTCTCCTGTCCTTCGGTAGTTTCTATCCCATTTCCTTCATAATCACTGTACGTCTAATTTTTTCATCCTCGCCAATGTATCTCTGCCTTTACCATTTATTCATTATCCATCTCTCTGCCCTTCTCTAGCTCTTGTATCTCCACTCTGTTGCTGCATATTCTAATTTTGGCCAAACAATTATGCAGTATGCTTTTTCCTCTCTTCCTGTTTTGTCCCCTTATATCAGCCTGCAACACAACCCCTACCTATATACTTATATTCTGTGGCATTTTCTATTTCCTGCCTATCTAATCTGTTATCATATCTGTTCAACACACTCTTCCTAGTTAACTTCATCAACTTAGTCTTATGCCACATTAATTAAAAATTTTTCTCCTCAGTCATGACCACAACCTATTTTATGCCACACAAACTGTCTTGACCAACTAGAAACATAATAGAATTTAAATAATTGTCATAAATATACTATGTACAATTAAGAGGAGTGGCAGCTGGAGAAGGTACAAAGCTGGGCAGCGAAGTGGGGGAAGGATAAATAGAGAAAGCAGAGGCAGACTTACGATGCAGAAGGTAATTTTTGGCCATCAGTAATGTTTTAGGAATTGGGGTGTATCTTTTGTTTAAGGTCAGGAGAAAGTGTTGAGACTGGTAAGGATATACAATGTGTTTCTGTTAGCAAGAATCTAGTGTATTTTTCAAGGGAAAAATTTAAATTTTTCATTGGAAACCGTGCAAAAACATAATTTTGGTACCTATATTGTGTAAAGCAAAACACAGTAAGTATACTTTCCATGATATGTAGGTACTTGAATTGGTTAGTTGTGATTGTGTATCTGTACAAAATCTTATTGCGTTCAGACAGCAATTTATTAAAACTAATTTAACTAATACACTACCACCAATGCATTTTATTTATTTATTGGTTAGCTGTTCAAGTGAGTCCAGGACTCGTTTTTAGGAACAATATATAATAAACAAATTAACAGTATGACTAAGACAATTCGTATTTATAACAGTAATTATAAGTTAAAATTAGCAATGTGTTTAAAAAATTCACGTAGTACTCGAGACATCGACAAATAAAACCATATGAAAATAATCGCTGGAAGAGCTTTAAAAATAAAGTCTCTAAATTTAAAACCATTAAAACATTGATAATTTATCATAGGTTTTACTGACGCTGAAATGCTATGTCTTCATGTCGAATTCCGCAATTAAAAACAGAAAAAAAAAACGTTTCAAACAAATTAAATATTTTCGTTTTGAACTTGAATTTTTTTTTATGGTTCAAAATGGCCAATAGCTGGGCAGCCCACGGCCAACAGTAATAATAAATTATCTTAAACACCATTCAAAAGTACTCAATAATCTAGACAACACGAAAATTCTGGAAGATTCAAGAACATCACAAACACATAACGTGTGCCAAATTCCCGACACAGGATCTAAAAAACCAAACCGTCAACGACGGAGACTACTGGAGAACTTTGAACTTCAAAACAATCACGAGTCATGTACTACTTTTTTGTTGACAGTTTCGGTAAAACTCGGGATTCCTAGTTCGGGTGAGATCGGGTGCTTGGCCGACGGTGCTAC
This sequence comes from Medauroidea extradentata, assembly GCA_003012365.1. Taxonomy (NCBI): domain Eukaryota; kingdom Metazoa; phylum Arthropoda; class Insecta; order Phasmatodea; family Phasmatidae; genus Medauroidea; species Medauroidea extradentata. The sequence goes on along the minus strand of PNEQ01121218.1, from coordinate 47,011 downwards.
TTGTATGTGAATCGTAGGTTTACCATATATAGGCCTACATATACGTCATAGACATCACTACAATTTATCTATTATAAAGGAGTATAAAAAATGCAGAACAAAACTTACCATTCGGCATTTTGAAACAAATTTAATGCAAGATTGTTAAATTAAATAAACATATAATGTGCACCAGCATGTTGGAACTTGACATGCAAAAATAAAAAATAAAAATTAATGGAATGGCAGTTCAAAAATGAATGGTGATTGAAGACAAACTTCTCAGAATTTCTATATTCCTAGTTAATGCATTATTTGTTTTTAACATAGTCTCCTAAATGAAAATATATGTCAATTGACAACAGTTAAAATAGTTGCATTATTTCAATCCATTGTTATTTCACTGTAACATTTTTATTTTGTTGCTTAAGTTGTCATGAGGCGAAAAACTTCGGCAAACTACGGTTAAGGATTTGTTTTCCCTATCCCAGTTACGACGACCTGTACACATAAGAATGTCAACCACCCTTAAAAAATTTAAAAATCTTTGGTTCCTCTTATATGATGTATGACAAAAATAAATACATTAAAATAACAAACTGATTTGGTCATGCCACATGTTTATAAATTATCTCTTCCAAAAATTTGCACATTACTATTAATTTGTATACCACCAGCCATAAAACCAAAGTTACTGTGTGTACTTAAATGGACACCATAAGTGTGATGACACACAACGATGCTAGTTCCAAACAAACACTCTGGGCCCATGCTGTATCACGTGATACAATTTTTTTTCCCTCATTTGTAATAATCAATAACAGAGAAATTAAGCAAATTCTTTCACTTTCAGAATTAATTGAAATCAAAGAAGTTAGTACAAACAAAGCCTAACATTTATTTTTGCAGCGTACTCGGAGTTATTTATGTGTAAATAGTGACGACGTTGCTTAACCTAAAAGTAAACATGCATGTTGTTCTCGTCCGAATATAATAATTTACATGCAGTTCATGAAGTGCAGAAAAAAAATAAATTGAGCAACTGATAACTAATTGAAAATCCATTTATATTATTTGTGGTTATTTTTCATAAATCCATCATTATGTTTTGTAACGTTTGCTGTGTTACGATTTCGTCAACTAGTTTTTGCAAATTAGGTGCCTTTCCCAGGCAATTTGCGAAGAAATTTCGTACATTGGCTTATGATGGGCCTAATTGACGTTACTTTTTATTGACTAATAAGGTTCTAAGTAACTTCACAAAGTATTATAAAATTCTAAGTGCGATCATATAAGTACTACACATGGTGCATGAAAAATAGGATGACAAAATTCACAATTTTATCATTTTTACGATAGGCCTAGCCTAATATGTTGCTTAACCCTTTCCCCAAAGGCTATTTTATAGTTACAACTTCATTTTACGAAATATGAAAGTAGGCAAGGCAACCAAGGTTGGAGAAATTTGTGTTAGGAACACTGAAAATCAGGGGGTAGGAAACAAAAAATTTTAGGCAGGGGTACAGAAAGTGGTAATGCAGAAGCATTGTGGCAGAGGCAATAAAAACTGTATGGTAGGAACATTTAAATGCACCTCTGTGCAAAAATGTGGTGTGCTTCAGTGAAACAAGTATCTAAGACTAACAGAGGAATTTAATGAAAAGCTAACAAAATGGAAATATTTTATTTAACAAATTCTTACCTGGTGTATTCGGGGCTAAAACTGTTAGCTCTGAAAATATTCTATTTTCTGTAAATATAGTTATTACTCATTTGAGTAAATCTAGGCCGCGTTATTAGTTTCTTCTTCCAAACCTCAAATCGATTATGATCGTGCTTTCAAGCCGGATGCACTACACTTCGTCATTTTTCATAAGAATGTGTATCACAAACGGACCCCATTACAATTTTCAAATTTGGGGCACTGTGCATGCGCGAAAGCATAACTAAGCACCTACTGCATGAGCCCAAACACCAACACACGAAGGAGCTGTGCGCCTGTGACTCGCTCCCCAGTACACGCAATGGTGGAGACGTACAGTAGCCGGTCACGAGGGCAGTGGAGTTTGTGTACGGGTCAGGGTTACCCGGCGAGTGTGATCCACCCCGTAGTGCGTCAGGACAGTGTCCAGTGCCACCCCCCTCTCGCCCAGGGGACGGGACAGTGTAAAAAACTCTCGGGACAAACAACAGTGTATGTACAGTGCAGAAAGAAGACAGTGTGTGTGCAAACGCGCGCGAAAAACAAGACAGCACGAGACAGGCGGGCCACGTGCATACCACAGGCGTGATGTCAGAGGGAAGCAGTGCGTACAACACACCCCCCCTCCACAATGTCGTCCTCGGACCATTAAACAACACCCCTCCCGCCGGGCGAACAGGAGGGCCTATCGCGAGCGCGATAAATCCGACACCTCGGCGCAAGACTAGCACAGTCCAAAAATGCAAACTTCAGGTGGGCTAGAGGCTACACTGTGCCATGCCTGCATCAGGCAAGTCAACAATTAAAACATTGATGAATTCGGACGTGCGGGGTCAATTTGCCAATGCGACAGCGCAGACTGGAAATTACGCCTCCGGGAGGCAATTGAACACTCGAACCACGCACGCAGGACATCTGTCGCACAAACCTCACTCGGGCTAAACGCGGAACTTTGCTGGGTCTGTATGCGACCGCGGGACAGCATTAGGTTCCTCAACCCACTGATAACCACACCATGTCAGTGCAACGCAAGTAAACAACAGTCGCAAGTAAAACATCAATGACAGTACGACAGCAGTGCAGCAACTTCCTGTGGTGTGATGGCAACGGACTGCCAACACTCAACTGCAGGACATGCAGGAGTCATTTTCATGCGCACTGCATAACGCCACGTGAGGTGGGAAGTATGCACAACGGACAATTCACATGCGCGAGATGCGAACCAAGGACCAAACAGGACTTAAACGACTTATTGAGGGGGAACGAACTGCAGCCTACACCTGCCAACAGTCAGTGTGTTAAGGCACTGGGGCCGATTTGTGGAAGTGTGAGACTGACACGCACTGTCGTCACAGGGTTTGTCGGAGCGGTGATTCTGAGTGTTAGGATGGGAGCCAGCTGGCCAATTCCGGTTATTCTCGGACCAGCACGAGATTCTTGAAACATCAGGGTCGAGATCGACCGACGGGCTGTACCCTGTGTGCCGCTGTCTGGATAGAATTATTGTTGGAACCTATTGTGGGCTGGTCCATGTCACAACACCTATTTAAAATAATTGAAAATGGTCTATTAGTCACCCAGAACACCATATATACAACTATCTGTATAGCCAAGGATATATGTGGATTCTCCAGATCGAGAAAGTGAAATGGGCCACCACAATCAAAATAGAGCGAGCTCCGAGTAATAAGAGTGGGTCGCTACCATAGAAATGGATTGTGAACCAGGGAATAAAAAAGGGGGGCGCTACCATCGAAATGGAGGGAGCACCAGGGTAGGACTAGGCCACAACCTCGTTAAAGGAGCGAGCACCAGGATGGGACAGTGGGCCGCAACCTCGTTAAAGGAGCGAGCACCAGGATGGGACAATGGGCCGCTACCTCGTTAAAGGAGCGAGCACAAGGATGGGACAGTGGGCCGCTACCTCGTTAAAGGAGCGTGCACAAGGGTAGGTCTGGGCCTCTACCTCGTTAAAGGAGCGAGCATTAGGGTAAGACTGGGCAGTTACCTCGCTAAAGGAGCGAGCAACAGGATGGGACTGTGGGCCGCAACCTCGTTAAAGGAGCGAGCACCAGGATGGGACAATGGGCCGCTACCTCGTTAAAGGAGCGAGCACAAGGATGGGACAGTGGGCCGCTACCTCGTTAAAGGAGCGAGCACCAGGATGGGACAATGGGCCGCTACCTCGCTAAAGGAGCGAGCACAAGGATGGGACAATGGGCCGCTACCTCGTTAAAGGAGCGTGCACAAGGGTAGGTCTGGGCCTCTACCTCGTTAAAGGAGCGAGCATTAGGGTAAGACTGGGCAGTTACCTCGCTAAAGGAGCGAGCAACAGGATGGGACAGTGGGATGATACCTCATTAAAGGAGCGAGCACCAGGATTGTACACTGTGCCACTACCTCGTTAAATACCGAGCACCAGGATGGGACAGTGGGATGCTACCTCATTAAAGGAGTGAGTACCAGGATTGTACACTGTGCCACTACCTCGTTAAAGGTTCGAGCACCAGGATGGGACAGTGGAATGCTACCTCATTAAAGGAGTGAGCACCAGAATTGTACACTTTGCCACTACCTCATTAAATGACCGAGATTCAGGATGAGACAGTGTACAGCTACCTCATTAAAGGAGTGAGGACCAGTATTGTACACTGTGCCACTACCTCGTTAAAGGGGAGATCACCAGGATGGGACAGTGGAATGCTACCTCATTAAAGGAGCGAGCACCAGGTTAGTGCAGTGGCCCGCTACATCGTTAAAGGAGTGAGCACAAGGTGAGGATTGGGCCACTGCCTCGTTAAAGGGGCCAGCACAAGGATGGGCCAGTGGGCAGCTTCCTTGTTAAAGGAGCGAGCAACAGGATAAGACAGTGGGGCGCTACACCGTTAAAGAGCGAGCACTTAGATGGAACAGTGGGCCGCAACCTCGTTAAAGAGCGAGCACCAAGAAGGAACAGTGTGCCACTATATCGTAAAGGAGCTAGCACAAGGGAAGGACTGGGTCTTTACCTCGTTAAAGGATCAACCACCAGGATTGGACAGTGGGCCACTGCCTTCTTAAAGGAGCGAGCACTAGGGTAGGAATGGGCTGCTACATCGTTAAAGGAGCGATCACCAGGATTGTTAATGGGACTGCTACCTCGTTAAAGGAGCGAGCACCAGGATGGGACAGTGGGCCGTTACCACGTTAAAGGAGCGAGCACCAGGATGGTACACAGGGCCTCTATCTCGTTAAAGAGGCGAGCACCAAGATGGTACACTGGACTGCTACCTCGTTAAAGGAGCGATCACCAGGATTGTTAAGTGGACTGCTACCTCGTTAAAGGAGCGAGCACCAGGATGGTACACAGGGCCTCTACCTCGTTAAAGAGGCGAGCACCAAGATGGTACACTGGACTGCTACCTCGTTAAAGGAGCGATCACCAGGATTGTTAAGTGGACTGCTACCTCGTTAAAGGAGCGAGCACCTGGAAGGTACACTGGGCCGCTACCTGGTTAAAGGAGCGAGCAACAGGATGGTACACTGCGCCTCTACCTAGTTAAAGGGGCGAGCATGAGGATGGTACACTGGGCCGCTACCTCGTTAATGGAGCGAGCACAAGGATGGGACAGTGAGCCGCAACAACGTTAAAGGAGCGAGCATAAGGGTGGGACTGGGCCGCTACCTCGTTAAAGGAGCGAACAACAGAATGGTACACTGGGCCTTTACCTCGTTAAAGGGGCATGCACGAGTATAGTACACTAGACAACTCCCTCGTTAAAGGGTCAAGCACCAGGATGGGACTGTGGGCCACTACATCGTTAAAGGAGCAAGCACAAAGATGGGAAAGTTGGCCGTTACCTCTTTAAAGCAGCTAGCACCAGGATGGGACAGTGGGTCACTACATCATTATAGGGGCGAGAACCAGGATGATACACTGGTCCGCTACATCGTTAAAGGGGCGAGCAACACGATTGGACAGTGGGCCGTAACCTCGTTAAAGGGGCGAGCACAAGGATGTAACAGTGGGCCGCAACCTCGTTAAAATATCGAACACCAGGATGGCAAATTAGGCAGCTACCTCGTTAGAGGTCGAGCCACAAGATAGTACACTGGGCCGCAAAATTGTTAAAGGGCCAAGCACCAGGATGGTACACTGGGCCACTACCACGTTAAAGGAGCGAGCAAAAGGTTGGTGCACTGTGTTTCTACCTCATTAAAGGGGCGAGCACGAGGACAGTACACTGGGCCTTTATGTCGTTAAAGGAGCGAGCACCAAGATGGGACAGTGGGTCGCTACCTCTTTAAAGGAATGAGCACAAAGATGGGACAGTAGGCCTCTACCTCGTTAAAGGACCGAGCACTAGGAAAGGGGCTGGGCCGTTATCTCGTAAAAGGAGCGAGCACCAGGATGGGACAGTGTGCCGCTACCTTGTTAAAGGGGTGAGCATCAGGATAGGACAGTGAGCCACTACATCGTTAAAAAGCGAGCACAAGGGTAGGACTTGCCCACTGTCTTGTTAAAGGGGCCACGACCAGGATGCGACAGTGGGCAGCTAGATTGTTAAAGGAGCAAGCACCAGGATGGGACAGTGGGCCGCTACCTTGTTAAATGAGCGAGCACCAGGTTGGTACAGTGTGCCACTACCTTGTTAAAGAAGCGGATACTAGGGTAGGACTGGTCCTCTATCTCATTAAAGTAGCAAGCACCAGGATGGGATAGTGGGCCCCTGCTTCGTTAAAAGAGCCAACACTAGATTAGGTTTGGGTATGTTTTATCTTTAAAGAAGCGATCTCCATTATGAGACAGTTGGCTCCTACCTCTAAGTTACGGAGCAAGAACAGGATGGAACAGTGGGCCGCTACCTCGTTAAAGGAGCGGCACTAGGGTAGAACTAGGCCGGGAAATGATTAAAGGCGCTAGCATCAGAATGGGACTGTGGGCCGCTACCTCATTAAAGGGGCGATTACCAGGATAGGACAGTGTGCTTCTACCTCGTTAAAGAAGCGAGCACCAGGATGGTACACTGGCAGATAATTCGTTAAAAGAGCAAGCATCAGGATGGGACAGTTGGCCGCTACCATGGTAAAGGAGCGAGCACCATTATGATAGGTAGCGGCCAAGTGTACCATCCTGGTGCACTCTCTTTTTAAGAGGTAGCGGCCCAGTGCACCATCCTGGTGATCACCCCTTTAACTAGGTAGCGGAAACTGTCCCATCCTGGTGCTCGCTCCTTTTATCAAGGTAGCTGCCGACTGTACCATCCTGGTCCTCGCTCCTTGAACAAGGTAGCGGCCCAATGTCTCGTCCTGTTGCTCGCTCCTTTAACGAGGTAGCGGCCTATTGTACCATCTTGGTGCTCGGCCCTTTAACAAGGTAGCGGCTCACGTGTTCCGTCCTGGTGCTCGCTCCTTTAACGTGGTAGCTTCCCACTGTCTATTTCCTTGTGCTCGCTCCTTTAACGAGGTAGCAGCCCAGTCTACCATCCTGGTGCTCGCTCCATTAACGAGGTAGCTGCCCACTATACTCTTCAGGCGCTTGAAACCTTTAAATTAGTAGCGGCCGACTGTACCATCCTGGTACTCGATTCCTAGAACAAGATAATGGCCCAGTGTACGATCCTTGGGTTCGCCCCTTTTATGAGATAGCGACCCATTGTACCATCATGGTTCTTGCTCCTTTAACGAGGTAGCGGCCCACTGTCCCATCCTGGTGCTCACCCCTTTAACAAGGTAGTGGGCCACTGTCCCATCCTGTGGCACGTTCCTTAAATGTGGTAGTGGCCTAGCGTACAATCCTGGTGCTCGCTCCTTTAACGAGGTAGTGGCCCAGTGCACCATCCTTGTGCCTGCTCCTGTAACGTGGTAGCGGCCGACTGTACCATCCTGGTCCTCGCTCCTTGAACAAGGTAGCGGCCCAATGTCTTGTCCTGTTGTTCGCTCCTTTAACGAGGTAGCTTCCCACTGTCTATTTCCTTGTGCTTGCCACTTTAACGAGGTAGCGACCCAGTCCTACGCTCTTGCTCGCCCCTTTAACAATGCAGCAGCCCACTGTCCCATCCTGGTGCTCGTCCTTTTAACGAGGTAGCAGCCCATTCTTACCCTAGTGCTCACTCATTTAACGAGGTAGTGGCCCACTGCCCCATCCTTTTGCTTGCTCCTTTAACGAGGTAGCGGCCCACTGTCCCATCCTGGTGCACGTTCCTTTAACAATGCAGCAGTCCACTGTCCCATCCTGGTGCTCGTCCTTTTAACGAGGTAGCAGCCCATTCTTACCCTAGTGCTCATTCATTTAACGAGGTAGTGGCCCACTGTCTCATCCTGGTGCTCGCCCCTTAAACGATGTAGCGGCCTAGTCCTACTCTAGTCCTCGCTCCTTTAACGAGGTAGCAGCCCGCTGTCCCATCCTGATACTCGCTCCTTTAACAAGGTAGCAGCCAACTATTCCATCCTGATATTCGCTCCTTTAACAAGGTGGCAGCCTACTGTCCCGTCCTGGTGCTCGCTTCTTTAATGAGGTAGCGGCCCAATCTCCCATCCTGGTGCACGCTCCTTTAACGAGGTAGCAGCCCACTGTCCCATCCTTGTGCTCGCTCCTTTAATTAGGTTGCGTCCCACTGCCACATCCTTGTGCACGCTCCTTTAACGAGGTATCGGTCCAGTCCTACCCTATTGCTCACTCCTTTAATGAGGTAGCGGCCCACTGTAACATCCTGGTGCTCCATGTTTTAACGAATTAGCGGCCCACTGTCCCATCCTGGTGCTTGCTCCTTTAACGAGGTAGCGGCCTACTGTCCCATCTTGGATCTCGCCTATGGTGCTTCCACAGTTGCCCGGTCCTACCAGCCAACCTTACATGATACCAATCGTCGACACCACCAACAACGCAGTGGGCCAGTGGAAAGGAAGTTATTTCAGAGTGCTCCTGCGCCTTGAGAAGTCCGCGAAGTTCCACATAGTGACAGCCGAGCGCCGATAGACTACAGTCAGCCACCACGAACACCATGTTATTTCTGCCCTGGAGGACTGACATACCATTGGCATAAGGATTGTCCACGCCCACCTGTGGGACATTGTAGCTCTCCACAAAACAAAGGCTCAAGTGCGGGAACGAGTAAATGGGGCACAGAAGCCGGACTTATCCATTGCCCCGGTACCAAACAATACCAATCTGACACCACAACAAGTTTTTCTAAATAGCCTAACCAATTCACAGTGCCAGTGCATTAAAATTCCCATACATGTCAACAATATTCCCTGCCTGGCTTTGATTGATACTGCTGCATTTCACAATTTTTGTCACCCATGTTTCATTAAAAACAGTGTTATTAGGCCATGCAACCAAACCATCCAACTTGCAGTAACCAATCAGTAGTGCCAACCCTCCAGTATAGCAGACATTACAGTTACAATACACCAATTCGAAACAGTGACAGCAAATATAATTCTGCTATAACTATAGCCCCAAAGAATGACGGGACTTGGCGTTTCTGCGTTGATTTTCGTTCCCTGAATTCCTGCACTAAATCAGTTGCACCACCATACATCAATGTCAGAGATACCCTGGCAACTTTGGGCAATGCAAAAATTATGTCTACGCTCGACCTTAGGAGTGGGTGCTTGCAAGTTCCTGTGAGACCCGCCGACCGCCACAAGACAGCATTCACCCTTTCCCGATGGAGGCCGCTACCAGTTCTGTGCGATGCCGTTTGGACTGAAGTGTGCTCCGGCCACGTTCCAGAATATGATGGAGCGTGTTCTGGATGGCCTCATTTGTGAATTCACCCTGGCCTATATTGACGATGTGGTGGTCTGGTCAGAGTCCTGGGAAGAACATCTGCACCACCTGTCTCTGGTGCTCGAGCGCCTAGCCATGAACGGACTCACAGCTTCAGTACTTAAGTGCCACCTGGGTAAAACTTCTGTCAACTTCCTGGGCTATGTGATCGATGCCGAAGATAACTGCCCTAGCCCCGAGCACCTCCGCCTTATCCAGGACTATTCTACGCCCCGCACAAGGAAGCAGTTGAGAAAGTTCTTCAGGCTCATAAACTGGTTACGGGAGTATGTGGAGGGGTTCACCATTGTGACAGCACCTTTGACAGCCCTACTATGGCCAAAGAAACCCTACAAATGGTCGACAGAAACAGAAGAAGCTTTTCAAGAAATTAAAAGATGTTTCAGCAAATGCACTGCCCTGGCCAGATCTGATGTCACCAAACCACTAATCCTTCAAATCGACTCTAGTCAAGAAGGCTGTACCAGTTGGACGACAATGACTGGTGGCGAGTCATTGAATACACTAGCGCTAAGTTTGGATCGACGGAGCGATGCCACGATGTGAACAAGAGGGAGTGCCTAGCGGTCATCTGGGCTGTGAAACAGTACTGTCCCTACCTGGAGTACAGGTGCTTCATTCTGCACACGGACAACTGATGCCTGACCTGGCTCAACACCATGCGGGAGGCTCGCAGCAAGCTTGCCAGGTGGACCCTGCTACTCCAGGCCTATGATTTCACTGTCGAGCACATTCCAGGAAATGCCAACCAACTCCCAGACGCTCTGTCAAGGTCGCTCTGCCCAGATGTCATCGCCATTGATGAAGCCGAATGGGAGGAAATTTGGCCTCCTACACACTCAACCGACAAGAATACTGTCAGCCTCGACCAGATTGAGGTTAGCAGTGACCAACCTTTACACCATCTCTATGATCGAGTGGCATCCGCACAGGTGCAATGTCCAGTCGCCCAGACGTACCGAAAGCGCTGCAGCACTGGGGTGCTTGAGCGATGGAGAGTGGTTGACGGTCGTGTGGAGTCTTGCTCACCGAAAGCTCGTGACTAGTGGACTCTGTATGTTCCCACCTGCATATGTGCTGATGTCCTGCGCTATGCCCACAACGGAACCCTATCAGGTCGCCCAGCTGCCCAGCAGACTCTGAGGAACATCCGAGCTATCTTCTACTGGCCAGGAATAGCGCGAAACGTACGGGAGTACGTCAGGAAGTGTGTAGCATGCAACTGCTTCAAGTCGCGCTGGACTGATGGTGTTCAACAACAGCCACGAGTGCCCACTGAACCATTTGAGACTGTTGCACTGGACCCCAGAGCCGCCAACAGCAAGAGGTTCATACTGGTAGTGACAGACCTGTTCTCCTGCTGGATGGAGGCCTACACCATTTCCAGCACATGAGCACCTGCAATAATCAAAGTCCTGAACACCGAGTTCTTCCCACTTTGTGGTTACCCGAAGCACCTGCTTACGGACAATAGGACCCAGTTTACGGGCCGCAAATGGTGTGACGCATGTACTAAGTGGTAAGTGAGTCACTGGAAAACTGCTATCTACCACCCGCGTGCAAATCCCACCGAGAGGCGCAACCAAGTTCTCAAGACCCAGCTGCGTCTCCGGGTTGGGGAGAATCAGCGGAGCTGTTCAGAACTGCTGCCAGCTGCCCTCTTCATGCTGCACCATCGAGTGAACGCAGCCATAGGGAAGTCACCTGCCACCGTTCTCCTGGGACATAATCTTCCTGTACCGAGTGAGTTTCAGTGCCCTCACCCAAGGAGTTCCGAGACACAGGCTGAGAGCTACGAGCAGCTCACAGCTGAGAGGTGTGAAGTGCGCGAACACCAACGCCAGTACATTCGACAGTGGCTTCCGAACTCCACGAGACCACCGAAAAACCTTCGACCAGGTCAGGAAGTGTATGTGCGAGCACATCCTCAGTCAGCAGCCAAGGCCAACTTCTGTGCCGGATTTGCAGTGAAATGGACTGGGCCACACATCATAGTATGCAGCATCAGCCACTCTACTTACTTGGTCCACTTCAGCCAATGCCGACGTGTTGTCGTCCACAGGGATGACATTCGGCTGGCTGATGGTGAGGATGACATCGTCCTGACCGACGCACCAACACCTCTACCAGGAGATGATCCCGCATATGAATCAGATGCGTCACCCACAACCGAGACTGCAGGGAAAGCCTTGAGGGGTCTGCTCAGCACATCAACACCGGGTGTTCTCAAGCCCCGGTCGCCTGAAGCTGACCGATCAACCTGTAAGCCCCCTCCCTCTCCAACACTGATGCTACTCTCAAATCTGCCACAGCCATCAACAACTGCACCAGCTGAGCGTGCCGCGACGCCAGGTTCAGCAGTCACCCATAGTGATGCCCATCACACCACCCGACAACAGGCACCACAACGTTCCTGCATAGCCTGCAACGGCGTCCCAAAGTACCAACGTCCAGGTCATGGTGGCACATCGGAGTCAACGGAGCACCGCAGCTCGCAGGGGCAAGGGCGCTACCATTTCCGCCCCCACCGTTACCAGTGATGTTTGCACTTATGCTGCTGGCCTGCAAGACGACTGGCAGAGCGCAGACGGTCTCCATGAGGGGAGAGCATTTAACGCATGTCTAAACACGCTCCCTTCTCTTAGCCCGTCTGCCACATTGCCGAAGACTCCCGACAAAAAAAAAACCCTCGTCACCCAGAGCCGGGAGAAGGGAGTGGGAAGAATGGGTGACAAGGTTTTTGTGTGTGTTGTGTTTCTTTAGTGTAATTGTAAATTTCAGTACTTTTGTTTAATGGTTTCAGTGTTTGCTTATTCTGTAAGTTTTTCACACGTCAGTAATTAACACAATTACAGCAGTGCCCTGGACACACAGGAAATACATTTTCATTACTATGTTATCAAGTGTCTAATAATTGTTCCAATGTTTTTCAGAAGGTATATTAATATTTGTCGTCCATTTACAATCGCCATTATTCAGTTGCATCAGCTGTGCTATGTGTGTTGTATCCTTCTGCTTGAACATGTTGCAACAGGAACAATATTCCAAGCTAAAACATTCCAACAATTACCAGTAATGCTTTAATATATTGTAAAAATTTTCCAGTGTCCATTTTGTATTGTATGTTATGTAATTTCATTTTACTTAATGTGTTTGTATCGGAACTACTTTGCACCGTGCGAAGTCACCCCCTCTTGCGGGGCTGGCTTGGCGACACAGGATGCCATTTTTCCAGTTAGTCGGAATTAGACGTGTCGAGGAGCTAGATGTGTTTTTGTCTACCCGGTTCCTTCATCAGTTTTTGCACCAGCCATCTTTAGTTTTCAATAGTTATAATGTAATTTACCGGAACCATTTTTGCTGTTTTTGACCCGGAGTTCCTCATCCCCTACCGACCGTCGCGTCCAGGTGTGTAAGTTGGCACATTAAGTACACCAGCCCGAGCTGTTTTACCGCATCACCTACTGGAGAGGTTTGTGCTCCAGATCCGCTTAACTGGCATTGGCCTTCTGCGAGTACCAGTCTTTTGTTCATGGTGAGTAAACTTCAAAACAATTATCTGCGTCTTTTATTTTCAAATAGTGTTCTTGTCTCACCCCGTCCGAGTGACACTTAACGTAATTTTTATGTGTGTTGTGGCGTGGGGACTGGCTCTAACAAGTTCTCGAAGATCCGTCATTTGAGGGTGCAATAATACACTGGTATCTAGCCTGCCCCGTGGTCGTCGGCCTGTCGACCTTGGGATCATCAGAAAAGGGGTTTCCTCCACAGCTTCCGCCGTGTGCCCTTTACCGTACTATCCACCTTATCTCAGCTCTCCCTGCTAGTCGGTCCACTCCTGTAACTTTGTCACCCATATCCCGCCCGACTCACCTACCGAATCAGTGTCATCATCATCAACATGCCCCCCCCCTCCCACGTGCGCCCGTATTAGATTATAAACACAATTCATTTACTTTCACTTTGTGATGATAGGTTCTGTACATAAATGGAAATTTTCTGTAAAATTACACGGTTGTAAGGCTTCAGGATTTTCTGCCAGTGGCGGTGCGTAAGGCCGTGCTCTCGTGCTGTAGCACTGAGTAAACTTTTACAAAGGTATTGCGTACTTAATTTTATTAAATTTCAGGTAATGTGACACAATTTATACTTCTAACCTTTCTTTATAAGAGATCGACTCTTTGCGCTAAGTTTTATAGACGGACGGAATTTTCTCAAGTAATTTCGCTCGTGTAAGCCGCCCTTTTCTATGGTGTAAACCAGGCTCGGTGCTCCCACAGACTAGCGCACGGTTGTTACTCCTCTTTCCTACCCCCTGTCCTAGCCAGAGGCGTAGAGAGACGCGGGAACCTCGCCTTTATCAACACCTGCTCCGTGCATTGAGCAGAGTAGCCCTGCTATCTTCTGCGCAAGCGCGCGACAGTTACGTCAGCGCGTGGACAATGATGGCCGCTCGCGTCGCACACGTGTTTGCACATTGCAGACTTGTAAACAAAGTAATTTTTGGTGTCGCATGGCTGTGTAGCTGACTTAGAATAACTTTTATGAATAATACGTTACTATCTATTATTATTGTAAGTTGTGGGCGTCAGTGACGTGATACTGTGCATAAATAACGAACTGCCGCAGAATCTATGTTATTAGTCTTTGGCGCAATGGATACATTACCGACGCTTCATGATGGGATAATTTGGTAAGTCGAATTTTACATATTGACTAATTTTTGTGAAAATTCTGTGTTGCTTGACGGTAAGTGGAAAATTATTTTAAGGTTTGTGTCCGTGGTTTATTAGTGGAAAATTTGTTTTCCGAATGTGACGTGGTATGGACTGCACACATTTATTTACGTGTTCCGTAATTGTAATCATAAATATCGCAGGCCTAAGGCCTAGCTGATAATAAAACGAGCTGCGCAGTGTATGTGTTGATTTTCGAGTGGACAAGCACATGAACCTCTAGTTCTCATAATTGAAGGAGTTACTTACTTATAGTTTTTGTAATAGATATTTAATCGTATCAAAATGATATGCCGATGCGGGGCTGAAGATATGCGTAGGCCTACTTCGCGTGTGTTATAAAATTGCGTCTGCATTTAGACAAGCCGAACTCTAATGTAGTCTTAAGACGTCTCACATGCGATATTGTTGGCATTTTATCTACGAGTCGGGTTCACATTAATCGTGAGGAAACACAGAGGGAACACAGTAAGAACAAATGTACAGAAACTGAGATTGTAGGATACTAACTTGCCGTTAGTGGTATTCATTGCTTGTGTATTTAACGAGTACCTATACATTGTAGATAACATCTTTAGGTTGAAAGTTTTTTACAACGCACTTTATTGGCCACATTACTGCTTGCCATGAACCGCAGTGCAATTCCTCAATACATGTAAAGCAAAAGTTCTATACCTTTGAGTTAAAAGTATGATTATTACTAGGGAAACAAAGTATAGCGATTTAGCGGGGGAGGGGGTGAAGGACATTATATTCATAGCACTGAGCTCAAAACATTGACCGGCCGCCACTGTTTTCTGCCCACTTCATATAATACACAAGTACTTAAGGCAATAATGTATGATAAAAGTACCACAAATTGCACCACATGTCTTCAGCAGTAATAGCTGCAGTGCCATAATATTTGTTGTTGGGAGGCCACAAATTGGTCGTTCATAGCAGTTAGTAACAGCAGGGTAGCCACAAATGGCCCACATGCTTGCTGCTAATGTAACCCAAGCTATCTCAAACTGCTGTCATGCCACAAATGGCCCATAAGAATACAATTTCCATTATTCCAGCAGATAATAACAGTTGACATGCCACGAATGGCCCAAAAGCTTGCAGCTTATGTAATCCCAGAAGTCTCTGACTGTTGGCATGCCACAAATGGCCCATAAGGGTGCCGCTTAAATGTTACCAGCAGTTAGTAACAGTTGGGATGCCATAAATGGCGCCAAGCTTGCCGCTTAAGTGACCCCAGTATTATCTGACTGTTGGCATGCCACAAATGGCCCATAAGTGTGCTGCTTATATGTTCCCAGCAGTTGGGATGCCATAAATGGCCCACAATCTTGCTGTTTGTACAACCCCAACAGTTAGCTTGCAACAGATGGCCCATAGGCTAGCAAAAATCATTTTTGCCACATTTGGCATTCCGCATGTGGCCCACAAGCTAACCGCTTGAGGAATTCCTTGGCCGCTCATCAACCGCTTGTGCCAACTATTTACCAACTGTTGGCCAACTGTCGCATGCTACGTGGGCTTGTTGTTGGGCTGCAGTTCACCAAGTTACCGAGAGTATTGTGTTTATTGGCACTGCAGTTAGGGCAGTCGTACTCAAACTCCACCCACTTCCCTCCCACTAGGATCAACAATTAATCAAAACATATTTTTTTATCAATTTGTGAAATACTTCTATCGCTTATAAATTTAAGGAAAGTCTCCAGCAATCTTTATTTACTTTATAATGTTAAAATTGGAAAAAAGTGGGCGGAGCTTGAGTCCGACCGCCCGGATTACAGCTCCAAAAAGTACAACATTCTCGGTAACATGACGAACTACAGCCAAACAATAAGGGGGTCAAGCAAAATACATTGTTTGATAGGCGAGTGTCCAGACCTGTTCTTCTACGACACTGGTTCAGAATGATTGTATCTCACAAATATTTTTCTTCTCTTGAACATGTCTATTTTCTGTGGTTCTAAGTTGTGTGTTTCTGTCACGTGTTTGTTCTAATATCTCTGATTCTCTTGTTTAATAGTTCTAAAATGTGATTTTCTACAGTAAAATGTTTCTAACGTACATTGTTCTGCAATACGTGGTTCTAAGTTGTGTTTCTGTCATGTGTTTGTTCTCTGATCAGCGGTTTTGGTGTATATTGGTTCTAACATGTAAGATTCTGTAGTAAGATGTTTTAACATACATTGTTCTACGTTTTGTGGTTCTAAGTTGTGTGTTTCTGTCATATGTTTGTTCTAACATCTCTGATTCTCTTATTTAATAATTCGAAAATGTGATTTTCTACTGTAAAATGTTTCTAACGAATATTGTTCTGCAATATGTGGTTCTAAGTTATATGTTTCTGTCGTGCGTTTGTTCTAACATATGTGGTTCGGATGTACATTGGTTCTAAGATGTTAATTTTTGGTGTACGACGTTTCTAACGTACATTGTTCCAAGATATGTGGTTCTAAAGTTGTGTGTTTCTCTTGTACGTTTGTTCTAACTTGTGTGTTTCTGCTGTGTATTGGTTCTAACATGTGAATTTCTGTTGTAAAATGTTTCTAACGTGTAATATGTGTTTCTAAGTTGTGTGTTTCTGTAATACATTTGTTCTAACATCTCTTATTCTGTTGTTTAATAGTTCTAAGATGTGAATTTCTGTTGTGCGATGTTTCTAACGTACATGGTTCTAAAATATGTGGTTCTAAGTTGTGTGTTTCTGTCGTACGTATGTTTTAACATATGTGTTTCTGCTGTATATCGGTTCTAACATGCAAATTTCTGCTGTACGACGTTTCTAATGTGCAAAATTCTGCAACATGTGGTTCTAAGTTGAGTGTTTCTGCCATTCGTTTGTTCTGCCATCTCTGATTCGGCTGTATATTGGTTCAAACCTGTGAATTTCTGCTGTACGACGTTTCTAACGTACATGGTTCAGCATTATGTGGTTCTGAGTTGTGTGTTTATATCATACATTTGTATTAACATGTGTGGTTCTATTGTTTAATAGTTCTAAGATGTGAATTTCTGTTGTGCGACTTTTCTAACATATATGGTTCTAAAATATGTGGTTCTAAGTTATGTGTTTCTGTCGTACGTTTGTTCTAACATATGTGGTTCTGCTGTATATTGGTTCTAACATATGAAATTCTGTTGTACAACATTTTTAAAGTTTTTGGTTTAAAAAAAATATGGGGTTCTAAGTTGTGTGTTTCTGTCATATATTTGTTCTAACATCTTTGATTCTATTGTATGGGTGTTCTAACATCTGTGTAACGTACATAAGACGTTTCTGTATTCTGTGTTTCTAACAAATGTTGGTTCTATAATATGTGTTTCTACCATGTGATTGTTCTAACATGTGAAATTTCTAATTTAAGTTGTTTTTGGTTGTGTATTCTATTATATGACAGTTCTAAGTTGTGCGTTTCTAACGTATGTGTGGTTCCCCTCTCTCAACCTAGCTTTCATTCAAGAATCTGCAAAATGATCTGAATGTTGTTTGCGGTCTGTTCCCCTCTCAAGCAACACTTGAGAGAATGTAGTTTGTGGGTTCTTTGCTGGCCGCAAATGAAAATGTTTAAGAATGCCACCCTTAAATACAAAATATAGAAGCAAACAAATAGCCAAGTAGCTTCGCTGATACCGTCTTTGCCCTCAATTTTGTCGTACGCAGTGCTGCACTCTGGAGGAGGCAATGTCGCGAATAAAACCATTTTTTTTTTTTTTTTACTTTCAATTAGAGTACTACGTCTCCTATTTGTACAAATCCCTAATCTAATACGTACCTAAAGTTTCCAGTTAAAATAATTATCTGATGAAATGTGTAGTGGACAGTAAAAAAATATATCTAATGAATTTTAACGAAACATCCAAGGTGATTGTGATGAAGGTAGACTGGTGAAAACGGCCCAAATAAATATATGTGATTCTTAAAAATTAAAAGTGCAAAACTTTTTCCACGCGCTATTCGCCAAATGAAGAGCGACCAAAGGCTGAAGTTGAATAAAGATAACCTTGCGACCGACGTATTTCCTTTTGCAACTTGTTACATAAACTCTCGACAAAAAATTCTTGTGCTCTGCCTAGCGGTAGAGTATTCCTTGCCCCTGTGTTCCTTCACAACTTTTCCTTCCCGGCAGCTGTCCTTTTGGCGTATTCTTTAAAAATGGCTTCTTCCTCGAGAATGATAGTGCTTTCCAACAATCTTTTAAAAAGTAATCGGTCTTCATTTTGCGTAATTGCTTCCAGAGCAGGGTAAGTAAAGTCTAAACTAATAATGTTCTGTTATAAAACGGCATGAATTATTTTATTTAAGCGCTATCTTACAGTTGTTTTGAGTTTAGCAAACAGGTATTTTAGAGGCCGGTAGGCCCTAGCAGACGAACTTGTGGAAGTTGGTTTGTGACCTTGGTCAATGCCAGCTTGCATAATGCTGGGGGTGCAGGGCCGTCGCGTGGTTTGTAGGCGCCCAAGGCAAGGCTTTAATTGCCGCCGCCCCCCCCCCCTTTTTTTTTTTTTCAGAAAAACTCGTAATTTTGTTCGTTCCAGTTTTGGTTCGGGGGATGATACACTAGCTCTTTAGAGCTACTTCATTATCCACCACCTATGAACCCGCCGTGTTCCGGACTGGAAAACCCGCCAGCTATTATAAATAACAGCATCATGGACCACCCACCCTCCACTACATATTTTATTTACATATAATATTTGCTTTATTTATATACAGCCGCTTTATTTATATACAGCCTTTGATTTTTCATTATTTGTTCTTGTGTTTGGTGCTTTTTTTTTTCATCTATATACAAACTTTAAACATTTAAAGGCATTCGCCTGGCTTTTGCATGAACAAATGTCAGAATTATCTAAGGTCTATGTTTTGTGCAGTGTCATTTTCTATTGCTAGAATGGCGAGAGAGTTCAGCCTTTCCTGTGCCATTGTAGAGCACAAATACGTTTTTATATTTTTTTTTATAGGCTTTAAGCGTCGTTCACAATCAGCATGAAAAAAATAACATAACGTACACAGCATAACGTGCGAAGTTGT
The DNA here is from genome assembly GCA_003012365.1 of Medauroidea extradentata. Lineage (NCBI taxonomy): Eukaryota > Metazoa > Arthropoda > Insecta > Phasmatodea > Phasmatidae > Medauroidea > Medauroidea extradentata. The sequence goes on along the minus strand of PNEQ01121218.1, from coordinate 27,785 downwards.
CCGTACACTATCACCACGAAATATATTGTTTCCTGACCAATCATAAAATAAACAACAAGAAAAGAACTAATTTGTTATTGGACGAAAATTTTCCCGCCAACAGCACTTATGACGTTTCACATTCTTATTGGCCGGCATGAAAAACTTAGCGTAGAAAACTCAGAGATGACCATCTTTAACGCCATGCCAACCTAGTTACGCCACGTAAGTCATGCCAAGTATTCATTGTGAACGCCACCATTCATATCACAGATATTCACTTTCTTATGGTATGTTTTTTACTTGCGCCATGTTGATTGTGAACGGGGCTTAAGCTTACTAAAGCTTCGTTCGGCACTAGCAAATGTCACGGGTATTGTTAGTAATACTCTTAACGTGACCCTCAAGTTTGTAAACAAATCTTTACTGTTTGTGTTTTTGATTATACACAAGCCTTCTTTTGGTGTGACTTTGTTGTTTCCATGATCCAAAATCGAACTTAACATGATACAGTTCAATGCTGTTGATATCCGACACTTTGGTTGTTTTGTCAGTTAAATGTCTTTCAAGGTCCAAACAACTTTGTTTCAGATCTTCTTTTCCTGGAAGTTGATCCGCTATTTCTTTAGCGGAGATTACTGCGTACACATATCCATTCTCTCTAAATCTGTTTAAAAAGTCCAAAAACTTATTTAACTCTTCAGAACAGTCACTGATGTCAACCTCTTTCCCTTGAATGCTTTAACTGATTATATGAGCTTCAAAAAGAATGTCATTCCACAACATGAAAGTTATGATGAAGGCAAAGTCTTCCAAATGATTGGTCAAGAGAGTGAGAGGATTTGGTCAGCGCTTAACAGCGAGGTCTTTAGCGCTGGTGAAGGGTGACATGATGTGAGTATTGAGCAGCGCCAGAATGAAAGGGCGGGGAAAACAGGAGATCCCCGAGAAAATCCGCCGACCAGCGGCATCGTCCGGCACGATTCCCACATGTGAAAATCTGGGGACAGACCCCGCTGGGAATCGAACCCGGATCGCCTTGGTGGGAGGCGAGAGGTCTGACCTCTCGGCCATCGCGGCCCCACGATTGGTTAAAGATTGAGCTGTCTGGGGGACATCAATTGCATTGCTCAACTCAATGCATCCCTAACTTTCACGTATTGGTGCTTCCCAACACATTTCACACACTTCTTTTAAAGTAAGTGCTTTAGTATGGTCGCGTATTACACACCAGCACTTCGTTGAACTAAAGAAGTTGGTAAAGAGTCGTTGTAAAATATCAAATAAAGATGTAGACTTAACTGATGATTTTGCTCCATCAGCAATTACTGGGGTTATGCTATGGCACCAACAAGGAATGAACACAGCCAAAGGGAAGTTGTCCAGTACACGGGATTGAACTCCTTTATAGACACCTGTCATTAGGTTATAAAGTTTTCTTTTACTTTGATCTTCCCATCACCATCTTCAGTGACGTAGTTCCTTGCGACTTATGTCTGGAGTACATTCAAGGATTACGAAAAAATATCTGGTTTTCTTTATTTTCATCAAGATACTTTGCTTTACTGAGACACCAAGTATAGTTATTTGCTCATTTTGTATTGACACACTTAATTAATGAATTAGTTTTTTTTTTTTCTGAGTTAACTCTTTTGCTGCGGAACAAAAAAATTTTAATTGTTCTAAGGTAGTGTAAAAAATTATAAAAATAATTTTTTTTTTGTAAACAGTTTATTTTTGGTTATTTTCAAGCAAGAAAACATTGCATCTATGGTTTACAGAGTCATTTAATTCATTAATTCAATGTTCGACTAAAGTCGCATGTTGCAGTTTAGAAATATTTTGTATATTCGACTATAGTCGAATGTCGCAGCGAAGGAGTTAAGTTATACATCTTTAGTGTTTAATTAGTATACTACCAAATTTTCCTTAAAGCGCACAAATCCAAGTAAGTTTCCTTAATTTTTGTGAAAACTTTGGAAGATGACCCAAGAAAAGCCATATTCTGCTCTACTAGATATAATATAATTTCCGCTAACCGACGCAATACTTCTTCTGAACGCTGAGCCTCAGTTTCAATTTGCTTCATTATGTGCTGGTTGATCGATATCTCCTTTAATTCTTTTTTTTGCTTCAAACCATGTAGCCATATATTTGAAATGGTCTTGTGACAACTCATGGGATTTTAAACGGTGTGCCAAATTTTTCCAGTTGTTAAAATCCATTGCTTGACCAAAATGTGACTTTGATGAGGTATTAAACAATCTACAACAGAAACAATAGATAGAATTTGATTTTTCAGGATAAATCAACCATCACCTTGATCATTTTTCTCCATTTTCCAAAAACCGATACCGAAATTGGTTTGAAAAGTGCCAGATTTCGTCATTTTTTTATGTCAATCATGGTCTTCTTTAGAATATTCAGTCGGTCCTTTCAAAACAAGCACATCACACTGAATGTGCATAATATGCGCTGGTTGCAGGATCTGAAGTAATCACCAGCGCCTGCTCCTGTTTGGAAATAAATTCAATTTCAGTGTCTGTTGACAGTTCTATCACTCTTTTATTGCCATTATCACTGTCAGGATCACTGTAGTCACGATCAACGGTATCATCAGTAGGGGAAGGTACAGGTACAAATTCAGTGTCTTTGACTTCTAGACTGCTACTTTGAGAGGAGGAACTACTGCTAGGTGCAGACGTACTGGTCTTAGCCGCAGCAACATTTTGTGTTCTATCATTTTTAAAAAAATTTGTTAGTTTTGGCACTTTACTTAACAAAGCCACATTCGCTAACTCACCTTCCTTGTTCAACTTTCTCCTCTGCGCTCCTGACAACTTTTTCAACATAATTCTTGAGTTTTCCACTAATGACTACGCACTTCACATCACAACAACATCGTTCAGTATTCTGTATTGATAAAGCTCGTAAGCGTAACGCACGGAAGAATAAACTATTAGCAATCGACGTAAACAGCGGCGGCGTTGTCTAGTATCACTATGAAACCAAGAGGAGTGTAAACTGTGTCCGATGCGTACAGCAGTGAGTGACAGACTGAGTTGAGTATGGGTGAAAAGAGGGGGGGGGGGGGAGACTCGTCATCGACTCGCCGGTGCCAATGAGTTGCGATCCTACGATCCTACTCCCACCCTCACTACCTGCTGCTGCTACCACATCGCAAGTACATTTGTGCATACATTGTATAACACAGAGACCAATACAGTCGTCTAAGTGCTTATAAATATAATTAGACAACAAATGCATAAAATATATTTTTTTTACCCATGGAAGCATCCCCCGGATTGCGGCACCTAAGGCGACGGCCTCGGTTGCCCCACCCACACGACGACCCTGTGTGGGTGCATTCTGTGTATTGTTTGCTCCGCTGTGGCCTTGGTGAACGGAACATGAAGCGAGTGAGTTGTATTTCAGTGTGTGCAGGGATAGAGAACTGTGATGCATTCATATAGGAAGTGGATAGGTGTTTAGAGTTTAGGAAGTAATGCACACTATGGAGAGGAAAGATAACCTTCATTTTGTCTCCTACAGACCTTAGGAAACTTTGATTCTGCTTATTGTTCTGCATGTAGATTCACAAGCACACAAAATATCAGATCTTGAAATATAACTTGGTAAGTCAGGGTGGGATATAAAGTGACTCTTATGTATGGTGAAATCTGAGGACAGCCATTTTGAAAATAAAACTTTTGTTTAAGTATAAATAAAAAATATAAAAGTATTTAAGTTTGTAAATGACACTAATAACTCCACAATAAGTGCTTTAAAAAAATTTACACCTTATTGCATAATTCTGCAAAATCTGTGAAACTTGCTTACCAGTACTGTGTGTATGATAAATGGCTGCCATCTGCCAATTTTTGTAGATAAAATTCGGAATTATGTTAATGTTTTTATTTCAACTGAAAGATAAGTAACCTACATGAACTCAAAGTCAAAAACTGGGAAGCTCCGACCCTTTGATTATTTCGCCAGGGGCTAGAGATCTCGCCTCCGACCAGGGTGTTCCGTGTTCGCGATGCCCGGTGTGGTCGGTCCTCGGATTTTCGCATGTGGGAATCGTGCTGGGCAACGTCTCTGATTGGCACATTCTCTCAGGGATCTCACATTTCCCCCGGCGCTTCATTCCCACGCTGCCTCATAGTCACATGTCATCACCCGTCTCAAGTGCTGAAGACATCAATGTGCACCGACCAAAATCTCTTCAGTCAATCTTCAATTTGATATTACCATTTAGCATGAGTTTTGCATGAATATTATGTTGTGTTTAGGCTGAGCTTCATATGTCGTACAACTCTTTCTGCAAGTGTGCTTGTATTGCTCTATTTACCCAACATTACATATTTCATGGTTTCTTTTGTCACAAGAACCACAATCCAAGCGTACTGACACCATCCTTTATTTAACATAATCAGTATGTTGGCTTATGTGATTATTGAGTTTGTGGTCTGTACTAAAGATTCCTTTTATATTTTGCTTGATTAAATTAGGTCATGGTGGTCGCATGTCGAAATGGGCCCACCAGATGCCATTCTTGGTGTGACTGAAGCTTTCAAACGTGATACCAACCCCAAGAAGATCAACCTGGGTGTGGGAGCATATCGAGATGACAACGGGAAGCCATTTGTCCTCCCAAGCGTGCGCAAGGTAATGTGTACTGTAGCAATAGATTGGCTTAGTTGAACTTCATTAAGTATTTAACTGTTCATATTGCTGGCTGTAAGATTGTTTAGCATTCACAGTATATTCAGCCATCTCTCTAGTTAAACAAGAAAAAGTATAATATTTCCTTCTACAGAATTACTGTAAATCAGAATCCCGTTACCTATCTAAATTTTAAGGGACCTGTGGAGAAAGTGTTATTTGAAGGAAAATGTTATAAGGGTGAATCAGTATTTTATGCCAATAAACTAATCATATACAAAAATAGCTTAACTTCAAATTCCGTAGTTCACATATAGTAAATCGGACTATCATTGTTGAATGGTGCCTTCAGAAACATGATTCATACGTAACTTACATTGTGTGTCTAATAGCGACATTCCCATTCTGTCTGTTCAAGATCTTCCAGCATCACTGTATGGCTAACCTAAATTGGTTTTCTTTTGTTTTTAGTCTACAGCATAGTTACTATATCTATTTTCCTGAGTTCTGGTTATTGCAAAGCAAAATTTAAAGTTATGCACGAAGTGACAAATTCCAGTATTGTTGTTAGCAGGAAGTTAAACCATTATGCTTCATGGAGGAGTGTTGATGCCAAAGAAAAGTGATACAAATGTTATATGCAGAAATATTATAACAGGGTTCTACTGTACCGGTACTTAAATGTACCATGAGTAGTTGTCAGTGTTAAAATTACTTCCATGAATTGATTTGTACCATCTTGACCCTTCAGTTTGACTGGTATGGATGTGTGCGTGCTGCACTGCAATGTAGATTCTAGGAAACACAGTGGATTGTAGAAGTGCTGTTTGTTGGCGCAGGCAGAGGACAAGATCCGAGCCAAGAACCTGGACAAGGAATACTCACCTATTGGAGGCAGTGCAGAGTTCTGCAAGCTTTCCATTGATCTGGCTCTCGGCGATGGCAACGAGCACGTTAAAAATGGTCTCGTAAGTTACATTATATGCAGACTTGGCTGCCCATATGACGTTTGCATGCCTCCACTTGTGCATATGTGTGTTTCAGTAGTGAATAGTGAATTGTGAATTGTTCCCGGGCAAGCAGTGCTGTTCAATAACTATTGTCTTACTCGAGATCAAGAAAAATATTATTCGTAGTATGTTACAATTAAAAAATTTACTGAACGTCACTTTTAACTACAAAAAAAGTACTGTGAAGTATACTTGAAATAAAAGTTGCTAGAAAAATACATACCACTTGATACAACTACTGTATTTAACCAAGTCCAAAATGCATTTCAAGCAACGTGGCACATTGTTACCATTCTAATTCGAATGAGAGAAACAGTATGTCTCTTTTAAAACCATTAAATAATTTTGAGACTTGGTTTTCTAGCATGCCTTTAAAGTGGCCACAACATTAATTTTGTGATGTGCGTAATAACATTCATTAATATAGGCTCTGGTTGCGGTGCCCGTGTGGCAGTATATTTTGAACTTCTCTGAAACTGACATTCATTGGTTTCATAGTAATTTTATCCTTTTTATTAATATAGATTGTTTTGTTGGGGTCTTGCATGAAAAACTGCTACATTATAAATACATGCAAACAGTATACCTGGACATAATTAATCTAGGACTTGAGAAATAGTTTAATGAGCATGGGAATGAAGTTGTGAACATCTTACAGGCTTATATTATTAAAATAGTATAGTAATTTTTATATTTACGTGCAGCAAATATAAACTGGCTGAAATTGAAAGTAAGACGTTATTTAAAAAGGCTCACTTTATTTTGAACCACCTATGTACCAATTATCAATATATTTCCAGATTTTACTGGCTTTGTGATTTTCAAAAGAAAATGTTTTAAAAATCCTTTGGTTTCTTTTGAATTTTTATAGCTAAACTTTTTGTTTGTATTCGGCAGCGTGCAAGTTGAGGTGTAGGTGGTGGATGTGGTGAGTGTGACTAATAGAAATATATCATTCTTACAGAATGCAACCCTCCAAGGCATCTCAGGTACGGGGTCACTGCGTATTGGGGCAGCTTTCCTTGCCTCTTTCTTCCCTGGTAACAAGGTGGTGTATTTGCCCACACCCTCCTGGGGGAACCACACTCCTATCTTCAAGCATTCAGGGCTGGATGTGAAGCAGTACCGCTACTACGACCCCAACACCTGCGGCTTTGATTTCCAGGGTGCTCTGCAGGACATTGCAGTGAGTGTTACTTTATTAACTAGTACATTACAAGCCTTCTTTACTGTGGCCAATAACATGCAACACATTTCATATACTCCAGCTGAGGTTGTGCAACTGAAAGATGTTTGACTCTCCTCACGAGGACCAGGTTTCGCTTTGAATTGTCACCATCCTGACTTTGGTTTCCATTGTTTTTCTGAAATTGCTCCAAACTAATGCTAAGATGGTTCCTTTAATGCAATGGTTGATTTCTTTCTGGTGACTTTTTTTAATGTTAAAATTGTGTCAACCAGTCCCTAATGACATTGCTGTCAATGAACATAAGACCAGCTTACAGTGTACACTCGAATCATAATCTGCACATTCTTTACCAATGTTTTCTTCAAAATCATGTTCTATAAATTTTAATGACTAAACAAAGTAGAAAATTGCCTTATGTTGTGCCATTTGTCATTAATATTTTGCACTGTTTTTATTAATGTCACAGACATGTTTCAGGTCAACATCATTAGCGAAGTGCAAAAAATCCCTTCACATTATTGGAATGCACAGGCGCTGAGTTACGTAAGGTGCAACCTACCTAAATTCTCAGTTATGCAACTTTTCGACCAAGATGCACCGAAGTGATAAAGCGCTGGACGAGGTGGCGACTAATAATAAAACAGCTCTTGCGACATGTGTGATGCTTGCTACGTGTCTCTTTCTCTCTGTATTTCAATGATCACAGTAGCTGCAGACAACAGTATCACATAGGGTTTACTACCACAGTATTGCTTGTGCAGTTATTGTTTGTTCACCAGTAAAATGTTATTTATACGTAAGAATGAATGGTCAAACCAGACAGTAAAAAGCACTAATATTTGCTTGGGAAAATTGGGTAATAAGACTCTGACAGTTGTGATGCAAGAAATTACATGGTTTCGACTGAAAAGTCTAGTAACAAACATTTACAGTGGAATATCATTATAACAACAACTGTAAATGGCAACAAAAATTGTCATTATAGCTAATTTTTGTTATAGCCAAATAATTTTACATGTATTATGGAGGGATGATGAACTGTAAAGTTGTTAGAGGGTTTATGTTGTTATAAACCATACTCTATAAAAAAACTTTCATTTTACGTAGTTACTTTAATAACTAGTCAGAATCACTTGAAAAAATTGGCCAACGTGGTGGAAATAATTTAATTGCCTGAATAATTTATCTCAAAATCAGTAGAAACAGAAGTGCATGCATGGCCTTAAAAAAGCGTTGAGTGGTTTGGAATTGAATAAATGTGTGAATCTTAACATAGAGATCACAGAAGAGAGTGCGGCAGGGTAATTTCCTGAACTATTAGCAGAAATAATCATGGAAGGTAAGCATTTTCCTTAGCAAATATTTAATGTCAATGTATCTGCCCTGTTTTCGAGGCAGATGCCAGAACGGTCATTTATTTCAAAGGATGACAAATCTGTGCCTGAATTTATGGTCTCAAAAGATCATGTCACTGTTAATGGTTGATTCTAATGCATCCGGAAACTTGAAACTTAAACCACTTGAAGTTTATTATTCCTAGAACCCGCTGGCTTTTACAAAAATTCACCCAGTATGCTGCCAATACAGTATTCTGGAAACTAACACCAATGTCTCGGCTACACGTGCGCTGTTCGGAGAGTGGTTCAATAATAATAATGTTTTTTTTTTTTTTTTTAAAAAAAAAGGTAAAAGAATATTTTGCTAAGAACGAAATTTATTTGAATTGCTGTTCCTCATGGACAATGCACCTGTCTACGCAGAAAAATTAGATGAGTCATCTTGAAGCATGTGGGCTAATTAATGAACTTACATTACACAAGCATTTCTATTTTTTAGTTATAGAATGACACGACACACACAGTTCAAATTGCATCTTGCATATGGCATAGTTATCCCGGCTTGGTAATTGACTTAACGCTGCACAGCAGACGTGTCTAAGGAGGAGCACTGTTACAAATAAGCAGAGACATGCTCAGTTCACGATGACTGTGTTGGTCAGACACTGGCATCATATGTGCTGTGTGTGTGAGCATGTGCGAGTGACGCAGCAGACAAGCCTTCGCACAGTGTTGTCAAGTCACCAGCTGGCCCGACTTGGCTCGCGTGCAGTTTGTCGCCCTTTCGTCACATGCACCCTTTGTTTCGCATAGCTAGTAATTTTGAAATACATTGCGCATGTTACAAGGGTGTTCACAGTATTATTTTATTTTCATTTTATGTATATCTTACTTATTGTCTTCAGATTCTACAAACATTAGTTGCTTCTAAAACATTAGACTTTAAAAAGTATTAGTTTTTTTGAAGTTGTGTTCAAGAACAGTACATACGATCGAATTACGGAAAAATAAAGTTACTTGATGGACACAAGAAAATAACCCTTTCATAATTTCATGCCTTACTGAATCCCATAATAGCAAGCACACCAATAGCGAAAACTCTGATATAACGAGGTCTTTTCAAGGAACCAACAAAAAGTTGCAAAATTTTATATGAAAAAATGTGATCTCATCAAAAGAAACAACTTTGGCGACATCGTGTGAAGCAGGCTTGTAGCGAGTTTTGTGACCTTGTGAAGAGCACATTTTTTTATCTCCGGTGTAGCTACAACCACCCCCAGTTGGTCCTCTTCCCCTATTTCCCTTTACTATTAACCCTTTAGTTGCAGAGATGGCTCAGACACTTTTTTCAGGCTTGAAAACTCAACCCTGTACCCATCCCAAGCAAGTGTGTTTCTCTTGAAATAAAATAGTGCCCTTTTAAATGCGGCAAGATTCTGCAATTCTGTAGTCGTTCGCAGTCGTTGTGCTTTCATCATCAAATAGTAATTTATGCTTTGGCTTAATAACAATTTTGGATTATGATTTTTACGTAAGGTTTTTTATTATGACTCTGGTTTACTACTTTAGATTATGATGATTATTAACTACCTACATAGCGTATTGAACACTGAATTTTCACGTTGTATTTTTTGAGATGACCAGCAAAAGGAATACTGGATCTCGCTATCAAGTACAAGATCATTTGCCCGACCGGCAGTAGCTTCTGCCACCCGAGAGACCACTCGACACTCAGTGTGAAATGATCAGGCAGGGAGAGGAGGCGAGCCATCTTCCTTGCTTTGTGAAGGCGAGATTCCGTGTTTGAGATGACTCATCACTGTTGACAGTAATTACCGGCGATAATGATAGATGTGTTCCAAAGCTTTAGAACAACAGAAAATATTTTTGTGGAAGGAAAGAAAAGATAACACATTTCTGATACTGGGCTCAGGTGTCTGTGTAAACAAAGCTAAAAAGACTGTCCTATAATGAATATGTGTGGTTCAACATTTCTCTGAACAAATTAAAGAATATCCTCGAAGAATGTAAACTACAGTCAGTAGAACCCTGTTTTAATGTTTCTCAAGGGACGGAAAAAATATTTACATAATAACAGGGTAACTGCCTATTGCCAAGGAGCTTTAGGGACCAAATGAAGGTAGCATTATAACCAGGAAAACGTAATAAGTGAGTTCTACGTATATCACTTAACGACTTTTTATAACAATTATTCAGTCGTAGTTTTCTTCTTCCTGAAAAGCTCTGTTGATGGTAAGTGCAGATTGTAGCATTATTTAGTCTTGCTCTTACTCCGCTAGTTTGGCCGAGTGAAAAGAACCTGCTCGTAAAATGAAATGGAGTAATATATAGAGTATCGTTCACACAACAGGTTTGTAGTCTGTTTATTTTCCTGCAAGTACAGATGGTAGCATAAAATGTATTATTGTCAAGCCTAGGTGAAATGCCAGTGTGTGCACAAACTTTAGTTCCATCTCAGCAGCAGTGACACAGACCCGCAAACTTAAGTTCCAGGCAAAGAACTTGACTGTGTGCTTGTCCTTGAGCAAGGTGTTGGCTATTGGCAGAGAGAGAGGGATGAAGCTGCTGCTAGACAGTAGGGCAGGGGGGCCTGGAGGGGATGCCTGCCTGTCTCAACTGCTGTGGTTTTGGTTTACGTGCTGGCTTGTGGCTACAACTAAGCCCTCTTTTATTCACATGTTCGCACAAACCCCGCACATTGTAACTAATAGTGTTCCTGTTTACAAAACGCCACGTTTGTACGTACACTTCACTGTGAATATTTGACGTAATGCCATTTGAAAACGCGCATTTATGCGAAAGCTAACTCATTAATAAATGAGGTATAACATGTTGTGGGCCGTGCGTAAGTTGCGTGTAAAAGTATACATTAAATTATTGGCTGTTATTTGGTTTGATGTGATTGTACGATGCAGCAGCAGCCTACACATCATGTTGCGAGAAGCTGCGGCAGGCAAGTGATAGATTGCAAGACATTGCTGTGGTGGCCAAGTTGCACTGTCAGGTTTTCAGTTTGTTTCGACGAGATCAGCATACTTTTTGGCTGTCATTGAACAGAGCACATGCCAACCTGCCAAAATAAACTACAGTATCATTTAAGTAAGACGCCGTTAAAGGGCCGTAAAACCCTCTCATCACCTTGCCTTCATTGCAATGCAAACCAATGGATTTTAATTTTTTTTTTATTAATGACCAGAACAAATTGTTTTGCAATCTTGAATTTATCGCACATACCAGAACAAAATAAATTTCCCTTTAGGTGCCATTGTGACCTGTAGTTACCGTTGCAATTCACCAGTATCATACTGAAATGTTTATTTATGACGCACGTGGCGCGCGCGGCGAAGAGGGAGGAAAGATAAAAGATGGGAGGTCGGCCTGCTGAGTTGCATCTTTATTCACGCGCCTCGCTAACAACATTTAACCACACAGAACTTGCCAGATATTTTACAGTGGGTTTATTAATGGCAAAATAGCGATGATCAACTGCGTTTAAAGCTTAATACTTTTTTTTAAAATCAAACATGATGGATTTAAATGAGGCAGACACAATTTTCTTAAGATTTTTGACCAAAAAATAATTTAATTAAAATTAATTTTGTTTTTTGAAATTCTGTCCCGAGTTATCAGAAGTCCGGGACATCGAGGTCCGAGTTATCGAGGGTTCACTGTACTGCCGAGTACCTGACCAGTAGTGCCAATCCAGTGCACGGACTCTGTAAAGTGCACTAAAACAGCAATCACGAGAAATATGCACATAAATATAAATTATACTTTGCGTTAGTGCTTAAAGTGTGTTTTATGATGTATAAATATTCTTATGTGGTAGTTATAGTGTTAAACAGTAACAGGAGTATTGTATGTACAGTATCTTTCTATAACTCAAGTTGGAGAAATTTTATTTGTGTAACATAGTAACTTTGTGCTAGGAGAGAATATTTCCTTTGTGCGAGTGTGGCACACCTGTAGATGCAGAAAGCCTCGATCAGCCCTGCAACCATCTTGCTAACAATATTTTCAGCCTCCATCAGGTATACTATAAGGTGGTCGCTGTGCCCAGCTAGGCAATTGTCAAGGGCTCTGTCTTTAGGCCGGGTCATCCTGGCACTTCCCCTCCCTTCCTCAAATGGGTTGCATCTTGAAAATGGAGCCTAAGCCCAATCCTTCCCTTACCGCAACCCATCACCCTAGCCAGGACGACTTGGTAAGATAGCCTAGCATGCGCGTTCATGTTTGAGTTGAGACTTAACTTTCATAGCATGGTGACCTAACTTAATGTACTGTTCAAGCCACTGTGCTTAGTACTTTGTCTCCAAGTACGTGCCAGTTCTAAAGTGTTATCATGCACTACTCAATCTCATTCTCACTAAAGTATTGAAAGTTATAGAATCTAGTAAACATTTCCTAGGATCATTGAGAGTACGTCAGTATTAGTCATTAGTAAAGTATTGTTTAATGGCCACAGCCCCATAGTGTCGAGAGAGGCTAAGGAATATTGTAAACCTCTCAGGATCAAAGAGATGATCACTGCACAGTCTCGGCCACGAGAAAGCCCTTAATTCTTGTCTAACATCTGAACGGCCTAAAGTGCTATGTTAAGTTGTGTTCATCAGAATATGCCCTATGGTAATTTATATTGTGATGTGTTCAGCCGCTTCCCCACCTTATTTAATACTATATAAATATTTTTTATTAATTAAATTTAACTCTTTAATAACAAGCTGTATGCCGTATTCAGTATTGGTTCATCATGTGTTCGGGGTGATACAACAGGATTCAATAACCTAGTAATTGGGGACATGGTTAATTTAAATTCATCATTTCAAAATTTATATATTAAAATAGTCAGGAATTTTAAAGTAGAGTAATTTGTTTATTTTCCTGGCTTGTTTGGTTTCAAATTGACCACAGTAAAATTTTCATTATTTTTGTTAATGTAACTTTTTCTTGTATTTTAACTAATTTTTGAGTTTTGGCAATTTTAGTATCTTATTAAATTTTTCCTGGTGAAGTGATTAACTTCTTGTGTTGCAAGCTTCTCCAGGCTGTAGGATTTCTGGCGCCGACGTTGTGGTTGATTGCTGGCTTCATGGAATTTCTTTATGATGTAGGTTATTGACGCACGTAGGTCAGCCATTGCAGGGGGTTGCTTAGGCTATTACGCCACGAAAGTAGTTCCGCTGTTGCACACTTTTTGTCCCCAATTATTATAGTTGTGTGGATAAACAATATAATTTTGATGTAAAAACTATAAATTCAAATTTTGGAATGCTTTGTTTCATTTTAAGTGAAATGTTGCTGTTTTGGGGAAAATTGGAGTCTGTTGTATCACTCCACCGAGGTGCGCTATTTGTTACCGTGTTCGTTGCTGTGAGCGAGTCATTTCGTGCCAGGCGCTGGCCCGAGGCAGTTGTCGGACGTGTCATGGGTGCTGTGGAGAAGTGGGGGTGGTGGAAGAAGCTGAGAGGGCTTAATAGTGGAGGCTAGGCAGCAGTCGTTAGCTTAGTTTTTTTTTCTCAATGTGCAGCCAGTTTTGATTTTTTTCCTGGAACTGTAATTTGGTGTTGGTAAAAGAGGGGATGAACAATGTAACCAAGTTTTTTTTTTTTTTCGCTCGTTACAGTATTAAAAGAGTACACTTGGCTTTCAGCATTGAAACGGACATGGTATTAGCATAACCTCGACAAAGTGATGGTAATTTAGCGAAACTGAACCTTGGAATCCTTTTGTCATGGTAGTAGTGGTGACGCAATGTGTAAGTCGAGTGTAGTATGATCTGCGTTTCGTGAAATAAAACTACAATACGGGTGACAACTATTTTTTTTTATATAAACATAACCTGTAACTTTTCGCCTACGAGCTATTAAACACCGAACAGTGAGACAGGGACACATCTCTACCATCATCATCACAACACGCAAAGACAGCCACATCTTTGCGCCTCGAACAGGAACACAACAACTACACAGACGCAGTCACGTCACATCTTGTCGCCAACGAACAGGGACATCTACATCAAAACACATACAGACACGACACAAGAAAACAGCCACGTCACAATATTGTTATTATTAATTTTGTCATATCTTTATTGTCATAACTCATATTTAGACTCCAGTGTAATAATGTATGTCATTAAATTGTGATTGACCCAATCCCTGATTGTAGACCATGTACCAAAGAAAGTGTTATATTCGTCATGCTGTGACGAGTACTAACTTGTGTTCTTGAAGATAAATACCCTATGTGGAATGCCAAGCAAGCTAAGTTGTACTTGTCTTAAAGATGCATGTGTACCTGTGCTGTCATTTGCTGAATGCCGTTTATTTTACATGTGCATGGTTGAAGGTATTATAACTACAAAGTACTGTATCATCTGGACTAGCATAGAATGTCAGTTCAGTATTGGGGGTACACACATAATTTGTAAATAGGTATGTACCGAAAACACATAGTAAATATTTTGATGGCTTCTTATTATGTACCATGTTTGTGTGTTTCTGATTATGGTTCTTGCAGGAAGTGAAAGTCCAAGGTCGTTGCTTTAACACACATAGTTATTGTGTAACCATTTGTATGCCTCTGTTGCAAACCCTCATTGTGTCAGTGTCAGTACAGGTATTTAGCCCACCAAGGTCACCCCAAGCTTGAGCAGCTGATAGCATTATGTATTCTCAGCATGCTCGGCAGATAAGATTGTGTTATCTGACAACCTGTCTATTGAAAACATTTACTAATATTTTAACTGATGGAAATAACAAGTGCATAAAAATGTATGAGAACTCTCCACATAGGTTCGTTTGTAAGGCTTTAATTTGCAAAACCTTACTATCCCTATGGAAGACTCAGGGCCGTATCTATAAACTGCTTTCGAATTACAACCAACTGCTATCCCCATAGAGAAAGCATTGGTGAGCAGTTGGTTGTCATTCAAAAGCAGTTTATAGATACGGCCCTCAATCTTTTCATTGTTCTACATAACAGTTCACAGATGTGAGTGACAAGGAGAAATAAGTTTCACCACACATACTGTTCATCATGTATTGAATCTCAAAAAAATTTTAAAAAATTAATTTATGCATAGGCATGTGAATGTGCCTTGCTACTTCTTTTAAATTGAATATATTACACTAATATATTAATTGCAGACACACTTAACATAGTGACATGCAATACCACACAAAAAGTCTATGTCTTTGTGTTACTAATTATATTATAGGTACGTGTTTAAAGGCATTGGTGCATGGAATACCGAAAATAATATGTTTAATTGCACAAGTGCCCAGTAGAGTAGCAACTGTGCTTGCCTGCTGGATGTTATATGTGCTGAAAGCAAAGTTGCTTGTTACATCTTTATTCACGAGGGATTTTTGATTGCAGCTTTATTAACGAGGGATTTTTGTGCATTTTAGAAGTTAACACACTGTTTCGGATTACCTGCTACAGGACACAAGATTTATGTCCCTTCTTAACTAAAGAGGGATTGCTGTACTTTGTGTTCAAAACTTGCATGAAATGTTTGGTCAAAATATGTTTTTCTTTCTTTTATCGCCCCTTCCCCCTCGCTCGTTATATGGAAGGTTGGGAACTTAAGAGTAAATCATGCATAGACATGCACACCAGAAATGTTGCTTTCACTAGAATGAGAAGTTTCATTACTCACATATACTTATCGGAGACATTAATCTGATGTGATGTTGAGTTATATAATTTTGTCACATTGGTGAACATCAATTAGTAGATGGGTTATGGTTTTCCAGAAAATCCCGGAAAGATCTATAATATTGCTCCATGCATGTGCCCACAATCCAACTGGTGTGGATCCTACCCCTGAACAGTGGGCGGAACTCTCCAAAGTGGTGAAACAAAAGAAACTGTTTCCCTTCTTTGACATGGCGTACCAAGGATTCGCATCTGGTAACTTGACTTCTCATTTGTTGCTTATTTGTACAGTGTTTAACAACTGTTCACCTAGTCCTTCTTCCTATCCTTGTCCTTTAATGCTGTGTTGTTTTCTAAACAAGGACATATCCAAAACGTGAGTAGAGGTGGAATTTATTCCCTCGGGTGAGATTGTTTTTGAAACAGAGTGTGTGGTAGATAAATAAACTTTAAAAACACAATTTTATATCTTTGTGTTATTGAAAGTCAATCTGGAAAAACTACAAAACAAAAATCTTAGATAATGCTATTAGCCAACTTTACGAGCTAACATTTACACAGAATGATGCATATGTTACGCGTGATCTCTTGCGTCGCAGTTAAAATGAGATTTCCTCGTCAGAGATGTCCCTCACAAAAAATTTTTGCTCAGAAAATTTTCAAAGCTCTCGTCTAGGATAGCTGTTTTTTATTTTTGCAAATTGGCTTCGAGCTACTATTTAACCTGATACTTTTAGCGCTGAATTACGTACAATACCCTCTTAAATGCTGCATCAGAGATTATGTATGGGATGAATACCTATGGACAGCACATCACACCTCGAGAGCAATCTTTTGACCGGACGTCCGTAGCCATCTGCCGAACCCTAAAGGATAACCTGAAATAAAGCCCTACGATGGAGAGCGATAGATTGTGAAGGGTGAGAGAAACTAAAATACTGTGAGGAAACCTACCAGGCAGTGGCATCATTTGCCATTTTCTCAGGTGCTTGAAATTGTGATTTGATCTGTCCAGGAATTGAATACAGATTGCTTTGGTTTGAGATGAGAGTACTCTAGCCTTTGCACTGTAGCCCCTTCATCAGATGTCACACGTGTCGTATGGCACGTCATTGGCTTGCACAGAGTTAGGTTACCCTTTCAAGAGGACGTAAAAGTCACTGTAAGAACCCCTCCTTCCAGGGCGAAAGGAAATCATTTTAGACCTGACTCTTGGTGAAATTAAAATTACCGGTGCATCCAAAATTGTTAAAATTGATGCAGTGAGTGCTGCAATAGGATTATCCTCTGAATTGGCCTATACAATCAACAATCCTGGAGGGCATATTCGTAGGTTAGGAGTGACAACTGCAACTTCTTGTACCTACCTGTGTATGCCTATATGGCAGCTTAGATGAATCAGTCACTGTAGTAATTTCAACATGCATAGAAAGTTCAAAAATGGTACAGAAATGTTGGTGTATTATTACTTTCTCATATGTTTTACACATTATTCTATGGAAGGTTTAAATCATTTTTTTGTGGCTGTGTGTTTCTTTATAATTAATGGCTATTATAATAAACACAAAGACTGTATGTTAAATTATTTCATTGAAACTGTGTATAGTATAGTTCTGCAAATTATTTCATTTCCCAATAGAAATACTGATGGAAATGTAAATGCAGTTACAAATTGTTTGATACAGAGAAACGAGGCTGCTAGGCAACTAATTACAGCCTAAAATTAAATAGAAACATGTACTCACAGAGTATCATGGAGGTTGACAGCTACACACACGAAAAGGACGACACATTTTGGGCGGAAGTGGGAATCGCTATGTTTCGCCACGCACGGCTTCGTCTGGCGAAGAGAAGACACCGTACTGCAATGTGGCGGACGGTAATTGGTTAACCTAGCGGCCAGGAAAGATTATGAGCAGGATTATCAGCCATAGAACACTTCCTCAACAAAAGATCTCCGGACAGCAAACCATCCACTGCATTTCTAGTCGAACTAGCCAGACTCACATTAACCAACAACTGCTTCAGGTTTCAGAACAAAGTGTACCTACAGGTCAGAGGAACATCCATGGGTACTAGTATGGCCCCTCTTATGCTAACTTGTTCGTAGGCAAACTGGAGGAAAACTTTCTGAACCACCAACCAACACTACCATTCTGCTGGATGCGCTTCATCTATTTACACTCTCCTATAGTCAATACACCCACCAGTCAAAAGGGGTCACATCCGTGCAATATCCCACTCTGTGGCGCTTGTGCCATACACCGACCATCCACGTCTTTCAATATAGCCGACTCACTAACCAAACCTACCCCATCCTGGGAAGCTACAACTGTGCCACAGAGAACCTCATTTACCAGCTACAGTGTAAACATTGCTCGTCTGAGTACATTGGTCTCACTACCAACAGGATGAATGGCCACAGGGCCGACACCAAAAAGGCCCTAGCTGGTACCAATGTGGACTCGCTAGACAAACCAGTTGCAGCTCATGCAGCATCCCACAATCTAGATTTTGATTCCTGCTACACAACCAGAGTGGTGAAAGCCTTAACTCCATCCATCAATAATGCAGAACTAAAGCGATGGGAACTGGCCCACCTATACATAACAAAATCCAGACAGCCACCTCGCCTCAATGTCTGATAACCACAATTAATTTTCAAATCTGCCGCCTACCTCTCTAGTTCACTTCCTGGCCGCTAGGTTAACTAGTTACAGTCCGCCATATTGCAGTACAGTGTCTTCTCTTCGCCCGACGTAGCCATGCATGGCAAAACGTAGCGATTCTCGCTTCCGCGCAAAATGTGTCGTCCTTTTTGTGTGTGTAGCTGTCAACCTCCATGATACTCTGTGTGTACATGTTTCTATTTAATTTAAGATGTAATTGAATTAACAAATTCTTTACCGTATCCGCTGTTTGTTGAAAGCTCTACAAAATTGTGAGGAATGCTGCATTGCACACTGACTTGTGAACTGTTAAATGGTGTACCATTTGATCACTACTCATACTGTACCAAGTTTGTGATGTGCACATTAAAGTTACAATTCTTAATACGTAATACCATGTAGAATTTAATTCAGTGGAACCACTTTAATGCATACTTAAAGTGAACTAAATTTTTACAGTTTGTAATTATATTAACAGGTGTTTAAGTAGGATTCTTTGCTCAACAGTAAGTAAATGAATGGCCAAAATAAAATAAAACTTATTTTTTGTCTTGTATTTTGTAAAATTTTCTTGTTCTTGCTATTTACTTACATAAAATTAACATGCTATTCTTAATGTAATTTTTTATGATATTGTAAAACTGTACAGCCTATGGTATAATCACACAATCTCCACTCACGTTTATTTGTAAACAGTCAGTGATACTGTAACAGAAGGATCTAATAACTGTATAATGTGTGAACAAAGTTATCTCAAAGAACCAAGTACAGGGGGCCTACACACACAATTATCTTATTGCTTCCAATTCTAATTTTTTGTTTTGTGTTGGTTCATTTTAATTAATCCCAACAAACTACCTCGTTAATTTTAATTATTTCTGTTTAACCACTTACCATTTCCTCAAGTAGTGTGGTTTAATAAATGTGCACTTATATGTAAAGCGTCAGGTATGTTATGATGTGTGTTTTGACAGGTGATGTGGCAAAGGATGCTTTTGCCCTGAGGCACTTTGTGAAGGAAGGCCATGAAACGATTGTGACCCAGTCATATGCCAAGAACATGGGTCTCTATGGTAAGTCTTTTTAACCATGCATTCCTGGGTAATGATTCTTGTTCCTTACAAATTCTTTGTGTTTTGGGTCATTAAGTTTTGAAGTGTAAGTTTAACTATGGCTATTTGCAACAAATCTGGAACCTTGTCATGCAAATTGTATTTTATATTTACTATAAATGTGACAACTACTGTAGAGCTCCAATTTAACAAACTTGGGAATAGCCGAAACAGTGATATAACAAATGGATGTATTGTATTAAAGAACTAAGTACTTTTGATAAAATTTAATATAGATTGTAATGTAAGTCTATTAAAAATACTTGAACTGGCCACGATACATACTTATTTCTCCGTACATATGTAGTCTAAAATCATTCATTGAGAAACCAAAAAAAAAAAAAAAAAAATTGTTAAAATTTGTTGAAAACTATGGCTGTGGAAGTGACTTTGAGGTGGGAGTGCATGGCCAAGTGAGCGATGCTGTGTTGTGTAACAAGTGCACACGTAGAACTTTCCTCGTGACGAGAGCATCATGACCTGACAGCTGGCGTGTGAACGAGCATCTAGGTACCCAGTGTACACAGCGCTTTGATGGACAGCATGGGATCTAATTCACAGATAATGCTTTGCATCTCTGTTAGAATGTGCAACAGTGCAGCGTACTGTACTGATTAATTATATTACTGGTAGTCGATAGAATGCAGCGGTGTTCATCGTAATTATTTTCTGTCATATCCCTTGGTAATACCAACGTATTTAAACAAAATACGTGATTATATTATTTATGCAGACTTTTTACAGAGAATTTATTACCGTAAACGTGAATAATATGTTACGCAGATAAATATTTTTAGCGGGCAGTAACCAGTTTTGCACAAGCGGGCGGCCTACAAGCTGCATTGGTTGCCATCACGCATATTTATTTATTATTTTAGAGTTGTCTTGCAAACGTTTAATTCAGTTTTCATTGCAAATTTTGTTTAAACCTTTTTTATGGGAATTTCCTAAATTTATTGGAGGTGTGGAAGAATCACTTTAGGTTCAGACAAAACATGTCCAAGTTTTTTTTTAGGGAGGGTTAAAAATTATTAAGTCTGGTTTAACAAAACATCGATCTGGAGTAAACATTTTCGGGTCCCGAGGCATTTAGTTAAATCAGGATTATACTGTACTGTACACTGGTGGCATATCAGGGTTACTTCCACACTCCTAGGAAAAATACAGTAGTGTCGTGATTTAATATTAGCAACGATTTCATTTGGCCACACTAAGGGACGATCTCCGAAAAAATTGAGAAATCGTAGCAAAATTGTATGAAGTTGCATAGAAAATGGTTTTAAAATACAGTATCCAGTAATTCACTTATGCAGTGGCAATCCACTACGGTATATCAAATGGAAGACAGCGAGAAGTGTGTTAAAAAATAAAATATGTGGTCATGATTGAAGTGCCCATCTAGCCTACTTCTGTCCTCGACCCTCCTTCGTAATAAAGTTCAATGTTGGCTTCTTCTTGTGACCGACAACATAAATACTGTAATATCATGAATTACACACTAAGCTGAATGGCAGAGTTTTTTTTACTGTTTTGTTAAGATATTTCTTCCTTTGTCTGTGCCCAATACCTAAGCGTGTTACTTATTGAGCTCTGGTTACCTTCACATATTATTGTTTGAATATCTATGTCTGTTCGTGTATGTCCTATACTACTTGCCATCGCAGTTGTTCATTGGCTTGAGACAGTTTAATCAGAGTATTTGAGGGTCTGGCTAGCAAATATATACTGTCTTTCATTAAGGGGAACATTTTTTTCCCTGAAACACACAATTTGTTTTCTGTCCCATACTACAGAAGTCCATACAGGTGGGCGGCTCAGTGTTGTGAGATTACGCCAGTGTGTAGTTCTTGTAATTAGCACAGAACAAGGTGCATGCTAGAAGCCAACTAGTCTGTGCACCCTTAACAAAGTCCTCTGCAAAGTTCACATTTTTTGCACACATGTCAACAGACTCGGTGTGTTGCAGAACACCTGCTTGTGCTGATTTGAGATGCTAAGTTAGACGCCGCCGGGATGCCAGTCCAAGGCGACGTCTCACTCACATCTGGGTTATAAATAACTGGTATTAAATTCACACTTCCTACATTCAAGAGTGAGCACCCTCGCTAGCTGGCTTGCAGTCAGTAGTTGGACAGTTTCACAACTAACTTCAAACCTACTGCAATCTTGCAGTACATCCCAGCCAAGCTCTCGCCAGAGCCAGCCAGTCACAGATTGTGGTGACATGGGAGGCCATACTTCTTTCTTGATCATTCCTGTGATTTGATACCATTTATTTTGCTGTACCCACAGTCGCATCTGTCGTTATTGTGCGTTAACTGTGAAAGGAACAGTGCTGTATCTGCAAGAACTGGTAACAAATATGTTTTATGCTTTTGTTTTGACTTTTCATATTGTAATTGTGATGTATTTATCGCTGCTTGCTACAACCTGCTGAGGACTGGTATGACCACTATTAGTGTGCAGAAGAATATTAATAAATATCCTATCTAAGGCGAATGACAATTTCTTACGCACTTACTACGCTCACAGTAAGACTAGCACCACTTCTACCAAAAGAGGTTCATGGTAAAATGAGCACTTTTGAATATCATCGTGTCTAGAGTAATAATTGAAAAAAAAAAATTTATTTATTGGGGCTCGCTCCAGATGTTAACATTTGATTATGGTAAAGTCTTTACACATTGTTACTTATCTTGCTGGGTTTATATTAAAAACTTGCAGGAAACTATATATTGCACCTTTATAGTGTAAGAAGGCCCGCGTTCTGTGATAACTGGAATGTGTGACTTATCTATACTGTGGTAGATCAGAGCTTGTGTACTGCATACTAAGTACTGCAACACTTATTTTCCTACTGCGCCAAATATTTTATCTGTAGATTCTGCTTGAAACAAATGCCCTTGGTTTGAAAATCCACCACCAATTGTAATGTTGATATTGAACTTGACTGAGAAAGAGTATTATATCAGTGTAGTTTGGTGGTGCTATTTGTGAACTGAGGAGTTCAGGATGTCAATACACAGTCTTTTCTTAATGTTGCTGTCACTTAGGGCAAGCGACGAGCTTGTGAGGTGCCCAGTCTAAATTATACGTAGTGATCCAACTGACCAGGATAACAAACCCAGTCCCTCTCACGTGTCTTTCCAAAGCTGTTGGTAACACAGTTGATAAATGTATAAATACTGTGCCGACAAAGTAAGATATATGGGTGTGAGCCTTATGTTCCGTCAGTTTGCAGAATATGTGCCTGTATTAAATTGGGAACTTTTTCTTTATTCTAGTCACATGTTACCTCTGATGGTCCAGGGCAAGTACATGTGTATATAATTTGCTCATAAGTTTATGAATATAATTTCTATAAGTCCTAGACACAGGTGAAATACAGTTCGTGCAGGGAGAAAGTGACACAGACTGGCATTAACTCTCGTACACCAAGCTCATGTCATCCCCAGCCCAGTGACTGTAAGAGCTGAGTGAGGGTGGAATAACTAACATAGGAGGAAGTGGAAGCATCCTGAGAATGCTTGCATCATACCCAGGGCCACTTGCTGGAGGAGGGCCAATTGGTCCAAGCCCCCTCCCTCTCTGAAATGTTTGAACTTGCATTGGATAGAATAGGGAAGTGGGGTCCAACCCTTACCCCTTACTCTGAGGAAATCTTAAAATCCAAATTTTCTTAGGGGAGAGCCCTGGACCCTCCACTATATTTTCTGAAGGGGAGGGGGTGTTACTTGTAACATTCCAAAATCAGGACCATCTAACTTTTTAATTGGTGTATTAGAAAGTCATAGTTACTGTTGTTCAATAATACCAGATAACATAACCTGGTAATAAAGCCTACGAAATTGACTCTTTGAGGTTTGGGCTCTCTACGAAAAAATGTGTGTGTGTGTGTGCATGTGTGTGTGTGCGTGCGTGCATGTGTGTGTGTGTGTGCGTGCGTGCATGTGTGCATGTGTGTGTGGGTGTGTACGTGTGTGTGCGTGCATGATGTGTGTGTGTGTGTGCGTGTGTGAGTGTGTGCATGTTAGTGTGGGGGGGGGGGGCCTGATGACACCCATGTTATGCAAAGTCCAATCAATTTTTGAGATGGAACTACAGGTACAGCAGGTGAGTGACTAAGCCAAGCTTTGTTAAAGGTGCAGGCTTATATATCAGTTTGTGTGTGTGGCCAGGTGAGAGGATAGGAGCGTTCACCCTGATCACTGGCAGCAAGGAAGAGGCTGACAAGACCATGTCCCAACTGAAGATCATTGTACGTCCCATGTACTCCAACCCTCCCATCAACGGTGCACGCATCGTCACCGAGATACTCTCTGACCCAGCACTCAAGGCAGAGTGGTGAGTTACTTGCTCTTTCACGCTCTTAGCAGATTGTCGTTACTGCATAGTGAAATATCCTGTTAACTGTTTACTTTATCCAGGATTTTAATTTACAAAATAACTTTTACTGTTATGCACTTGTTTTGTTGTTTCTGTTCTCTGCAATTATTACGAATGTTAAAAGATATTTGCCTTATTAATTATTAGTGATTTAAAAAAAAAATTCCTAAACGATCTAGATATCATGATGATTTGTCTAGCACACCTACCCAAACAGACAAACTGTTTGGTATTTTAGCAATTTAAATTTGTGTTCCTTCTCCTTGCGACACACAGTAATTTTGCACAAGGATCTGTCCGGTAATGTTTTTTGTTTATTTTTGTTATGAAAAATCAAAATTATCATTGCAACGCAACATCTCCGGAAATGCAGAAACTTAACATTATAACTTAAATGTGTGTTACGTCATAGAGATATGTATTGCAACTCGGTAGACTGAACTTTTGCTGCAGCTACTGTTGCTCGGCTGCCATCTTGTCGATATATCGAAATCTCTGTACCGCATGACCATGGCCATGCGTGAGTTGATACGATTCAACTGCAAGATACATTGAGAGATGAATATATCTGCGGGAATATATCTATGGCCACCATCTGTAAAATGTAAATGTTATGTTTTTTACGTGGTCGAATATTTGAGATAAACGTTTTTTCTCAGTCATTCCGTTATTCAAACCCTTTAAATATTAGTGAAAGAGATTAAAAATCTATTAAAATGGCACGCATGGACTAATGTAATTACTGTGAAACAATAATTAAACAAATCCTGAAATATCTGAAAGAAAAACTTACATATGTAGACAATTGTGCCACAATTGATATGCGGCAAAACATCCGTCAAGGCATCTGAATTCGTGTGATACATAGCTTATAACGAAAATGAAATTCGTGGAAAACTTATAACTATGCAAAATTTCACTTTATTTTGCGAATTTCGCGAGTCACTATTTTTAGGGGTCCTTGTTCATACATACTGTATGTATTGGTATTGTTTCTAAATTACCAGATTTATTATAATAGTATTTACCAAATCGGCTACTGTTTACTATTGTGTATAATATTTTATGATTTCCGTTTTTGGCGACATAATTTTGGTACTTGCCATTTGGTTACGCTGCTGTTTACAGTTAGTTGTAACCCACTTTAAAACAGCATTCTTTTAATAATGCGTGCTTGTTAAAAATGTGATTAGTAACTGTTTGTTGCAAACTTTTCCGGCCATTCTACAACCAGTGTATTTTGTGAACACCTGTATCACGTGGGAAAATTCTTGTTTCTCGTTGGCTGCTTTGAGCCAATCGGGTAATTTTTTCAGTTTGTTCAAAATGGCCATTATCGAAGCTTGAGCTGTTAGCGTGGTACTGTTTTTGTTTCAGTATTTACACTTCAATGTTTCTCAAGTTTAGCGAACATTTCAAGTTCTTTCATAAGTTTTTTTTACCGTTGACAAAGAATAGTTTTATTGATGTGCGTGAAAATTCTTATAGCAGAAAAATGCATTTGTTGCTTTGTTGATCTACAGTATGAGTGAAAAGAGTGATAAACATTATTTTCAGACGTTTCGTGACGTGTAGTAAAGGAGTTTGATTATATTTTGAAATCGGATAAAGGTAACAAATACGCATTTTGTAGCATTTGCCGTTGTGAAATTAACATATTCCATGGCGGGAAGAACGATATATTGACACACACAAAATGTCAAAACACGTTAACTCTGTAAAGTGCAGTGAAAATAGTGCTAAAATAAACAATTTTTTTGTCAGCACTTCAACTTCCGACAGTGTCATACGAGCTGAATGTTTGTTTACCTCATTTTTGGTCGAGCATAACCTCCCTGTAAGTGTAGCAGATCATGCGGGACCATTATTACTTAAAATGTTTCCAAAATCGGAAGAGGCGAAGAAGTATGCTTGCGGAAGGACAAAAACCACAGCAATCATGGAGGAAATGGCCATGCAGACAAGAGAAGGAATTGTGCATAATTTATGGAATGGGCCATTTTCTCTGTCAACCGACGGTAGCAACGATTCTGATGGGAAGCTCTACCCATTAGTAGTTACGTACTACAATCCTCAGGTAAGAAATATCATCTCTTGTGTTCTTTCATTACCTGCTTTGCAAGGAGAGTCAACAGGTAAAAATATTGCTGGATTGATGCTCTGTGAACTTGAGCGTCTTAAAGTACCTGTGGCACATATGATTAGTTTAGCGGCTGACAATGCTGCTGTTATGCTAGGTCACAAAAATTGTGTGGCAGCAGTTTTTAAGCAAAGTCAAGAAAATCTTATTGTAATGGGATGTTTATGCCACTTGATAAACATAGCTGC
The DNA here is from genome assembly GCA_003012365.1 of Medauroidea extradentata. NCBI lineage: Eukaryota > Metazoa > Arthropoda > Insecta > Phasmatodea > Phasmatidae > Medauroidea > Medauroidea extradentata. Next base: position 1,427 of record PNEQ01121218.1, on the reverse strand, counting down.
AGAGAAAGGCAATGCTAGCCTTCCAATAAGAATTGACGAGACTTTAATTAACATTTATTATTATCTTGAAAAGAGCTCTAAGCGAAAAGACATCTTTGAAAAAATTTCAGGACCTGCATTCACAAGATGCAAAAAAAAAAATTTGAAGCATGTTTGTAGCAGGTGGCTTTTGCTTGGAAGAAGTTTACAGGGGCTAATTGAGCAATGGGGCCCTTTACTTAGTTTCTTTGAAAGCCAGAGCAACATTTTGAAACCACAGGCATTGTCACTAACTTCATTTAGAATTCCCAAACAAACTAATCGAGAAGAAAGTTCATTTGGTGGGAAAAAAAAAAAAAATACTAGTTTGTCCTAAATCAAAGAACCCTGTGCATTCAGACAAATCTGCTGGTGAAAAATTGGCAAACAGTTCTAGAAAAACTTCAAACGTAGAGAGAAAAGAAAAATTCCTGTCAATTGCACCCCATCATGTAGCAGTAAGAAATTTGCTTCAATAAACAATGATACGGAACTTCGAATGAGTGCAGTGTCAACAAATGTTTCTCGTGAAGAGGTTCTTTACAGGTTCTTAGCTTCTTCTCTGAGCAAAGGTTTTTTAGGTTTATGTAGGCTTTATGTAATACCAACTTTCGATAAAGTGGACACTGCTTTGCAATCATCTGTCCCTCAAATTCATACCCTGAGACAACAGTTAATGGATTTTTTAAAAGAGCTGTTATCCAAATTTGTGATGCCAACTGTTATAAAGCAGTTTTATTTGCTTGATGTGAGGTATCATTGTGCAGAAAATCAGCGATTGAATGTTGCTTTGTGTGTTGGAAATGTGGCACAGAATGTTGTTAATACACTCAAAGTAGCAGACAAGAAGGTATTTTTCTCTTCAGTCAGAAAATACTTTACAAATGCTTGTGATTACATAATTAATAAGTTTCCCTTAAAAATGATGTGTTAGAGAAAGCTACAGTAGTATGTATTGAAAACATTGAAAACTCCAGTTATGTTGCTATCAAGTACTTTGTGGAACTGTTTCCTTTTATTCTACCAGTTGGTGATAATGAGAGTCAAGTGTATGCCATGGATGAGCTTCAAAATGAGTTTAATCTTCTTCAGCTTGAAGACGTGTCTTCTTTAGTGTGATGGGTCCGCTCCTTCTCTGTGTTGCAGTGTTGTTATTATCTAGATATCCCTGTTCTGGGACGCCAGAATGTGATGGGTCCTGCTCCCTGCACTCTGTTCGACTGTCGTAAAATGTCTAGAAGATTATTTTTTGAGGTTATGATGTCCCTATTCGGGGCGGCAGAATGTGATGGGTCCTTCTACGTCGCCACGTTGTTATTTAGATGTTGGAGGTTATGTGTTCCTCTTCCGGGCGGTCGAATGTAACGGGGCTGCTCCCGCTCTGTTTGACTGTCGTCTGTAGAGTTATA
>PNEQ01121217.1:0-51208 GCA_003012365.1 Medauroidea extradentata | reverse complement strand
TTTTTTTTTTTGTTTTTTTTTTTTTTTTTTTGTTTTTTTCTTCATACTTTATGTTAGTTCACACGTCAAAAATCGGCAAGAAAGCACAGGTGTTGACGGGTCACAGCGCTGGCTCAGATGTAAACAAAGGCGAGCCTTGAAGTAGGCAATCCATGACGCGTAACTTCGGACGCGTGTAAAAACTTAACGGTAAGTCGGAGACCCATGGTTCCTATCATCACATTAATTGTTTTAGTACCTCCAAGCCACCCCTAAATTTAAGACTTGTAATTAGTCCGCACCATGTGTATATATATATATATATATATATATATATATATAATTATTTATTTATTTGCATATTTGATTGTCTGTCCTCGATGGGTTCCTGTTCCATTCACATTCGTCCAATTTATATTAAACTTTGGTAAGTTGATGTGAGCATGCCCGAGAATGCTTCAAAGGTGGTACAGCCATTTTACTATAGGTGGCGTTCGAGTTCTTTCAAAACATTGAGTGTATCTATGACACCAATATAATAACATACACGTGGCCTTGCAATGCTTGCCGGGTACTCGCTAGTAGGACATTTATTTTATTTGAAAGGGTCAGGAAGAAGAAGAGTTTAATCATGCTTTGTGCCGTGATATAATTATTCTCATAACCACACATGCACCTGTGTGCGTGCGCGCGTGTGTGTTTATACAACCAGTGACATAATGAATTTACGCATATGAACGACTTAATTGTACCAAGGCCACAAACGCGATTATGCCCACATTTCTTTCGTCATATATTTCAAATCTTTTTGTCTTGCTCCTATTCTCAAAAATAAACTACAGCAAATTGATTTTTACACGATGTTCCCGGGAAACAAAATAAAGGTACAGGCTTCATTTAACAAGTACAATCCGTTTCTTGACTTTAATATTCGGTACATGTGTATATACAAATTGAATGTGTGTATGGAAATTCATTAAGTTACCTACATGAATACATTTGCATTAACAAGTGTAATGTTGAGTTGGCGATGCCTGAATGACCTTTAAATAACAAGTATAACTACAAAAACAGTTGCCGCCAATTACAATAACGCAAAATAAACATTTTAACTTTAAATCTATGCAGCAGATACAAGCTGTTTCCGATAGTAATTTAAAATACAAAACTAATTAGAAAAGCAAATACCTTCAAGCTTCGCTGTTTTTCAGTGTGCTACGTTGAAACAATGAGCACAAGAATAGACATTTGGGAATTTGTTTCACCAAACCATTATAAAACATGTAGCAATCGGTAAATTGCGAGTGCCAATAGGCCTATTTGTTTCATTGTTACTTGACAGTAAAAAACGTTATACATATTGTTTTAGTTGGCACTTGTGTCGTGTTTTAATTAAATTTAAGGATATTGCTCAATATTTAATGCACCGTTCTTGTGCTGATTTTTGGTGTTAATCTTGGACCAAACGTTGACCTGTGTGTGTGCTGTTTCTGTTTCAATGGAGCAGCAGCAGGGCATGTACGAACTGTACGAACTGTATCAAATCCCGTGAATCATAAGGCGGTACAGTTCTATGAAATATGTATATCTAATTTGTATATTAAAATGTTTCTAAAACACTCATAAAAATATTTTTCTGTAACAGTTTCAGTAGCATTTATTCTGCTTGTGATTTAATGCGCTTATTATAAGAATTTATTGTTTGGTTTTATAATGAAATAACATTTGTCTACAATTTACTAACGGTAACATTACATGATATAAAATATTTCGTGCAAACGTAGTAATTTTCTGTCAAAAGGGGCTTACATTCATGTTGTTCTTTCAATAAATGGTAACCCGTACTTTTTAATACGTAACATAATACATTTTTGTATATGTCGCACAATACTTATACTTTTCAAATGAAACATTATTTTTTCTTAAACCTTGTACGAAGTAATATATTAGCTACAGAAAGCATGATATATTACAAATATAAATATTGGTACACATAATAAACCTAAATTTTTGCATGGTTTTAACATTTCTTGTTGCAAATGACAGACCTAACTATGAAACAAAACAACCAAATCAGTGCAATAAAATCACGCCGTGAATAAATTTTAAACTCTAGATTACTTTGCTCTTTGTGACCTCTTTGATTTATTTGTTAAGGGTTCGTTTTCCATCATCGGAACATTATTATGTGGGTAGATTTTCTTGTGGGTCTATTTGTTGTCTGCATAACATAAGTTATAATGGTCTAATTACATTTGAATCTTACAATAACATAAATTACTAGTATGTTTTATTTGTTTATTCTTGTATAGCGCATCTTATTTGATAAAAAATTGGTGTGAAAAAAGTACTACAGTGTAGCCTATTTGTAGTTTTAAAAACGTCCTTCGTTCAAATTACTGCCTTTACTAGCAACAAATTAATGTGTTAACTGAACATAGTTACCTTTTTTTTGCCTGGAGTAGTTTGCACCACGTTTGGCTTCTCTCTGTTCAGTTTGCGAATCCGCGAAACTGATCTCTGGCTTATACCAGTGTATCGTGCCGCTCTTTCTGTTGCTTTCGCAAGAGGCACGAGTAGACATTTATTGGCAGCTTCTGCATTGCAACACTGAATCACACTACTTACGATTCCCCTCTCCCCACTGTGAATGACTGTATTACTTCTGGAGTGTCCGGCACCGGGATCCATTGTTCGCGGCAGACTGAGCGCTCGATTGATATCTTTGCTACGGACTGCACAATGGCCGATGTGCGCGCGCAGCCTGTTCTCCCCTCGCTCGGGTTTCCCCCACTTTCCCGCAGATACACCCGCCCAGATGTCGCGTGCCTACAGTATGTACACAGCTAAAATTATCATATTTTCCATTTGAAATTAACAAAATTATTGTGTTGACTTAATTTATTATTTTTCTTTCACATGCTGCAAAAATGAATACTGTATTTGCGAAATTAAAATTTCACTTTATACTTATTTTCATCCTGTGTGACTGCACAATAATAATACACAGTTGTATGTGTTAAACAAACAGTTTTAAAGAAAAATTTTGTTTACATGTTTACACACAACAATAATTAATGATCGTTAATACTTTGACGAGTTTGTTCCTAATATTGAGTAACAATTTTGCATAAAAACAAAAGGGGCATTTAAAACCAGACACAGCTTGTTTTAGTAATAGTTTAAATATAATATTAAGTATCGCAAATACTTTTCCTTTTCACCATAATGTTTCCACCTTATGTGGATAAAGTCAAATTAAGAATATTTTTCCCCCCATGTAACATTTTATCCTCTATGATGTTAATACAGCCTTGAACAATATGCAGTTTGAGAAAATCGTAAGCAAGGTATGAAACTTAATTAAGAAATTCTGGTTTTCCATAGATTTCTCCCACTTTTCATTTACAATGAAAATTTCCTCGCAATTCGCTCTAAGACCTTGGATTTTATTTAATGTGCATGTGCATTGTATCCATAATAGCAGAATGACAAAACTTTGAGGGACACTGCTTGCTGTTTTTCCGTGTTTTGAGTGCAGATTTTAGATGACTTTAAGTCTTTGAAGTTTACTATGCATGTATGTAATACTCAAACTGATGAACTATTTACTACTAGCATTACACATTTTCAAAATGTGTAAAATTTAGTTTGTTTTGAGCAGTGTCAGGTGGCTAACAGTGTTGGTTGCCGATGCTTTGTCCGATTCTTATACAGTACACAAACTGTATACTGGACACCAAAACCTCCGTAGATACGTCAGAGATTTAATGTTACACAAACTGACCAAAACAAGTGAGTGCGAAATATATTTTGCAATTAGTCAGCTACCAATTATCCACACTTAGGATGCCACCGATGCCTAGGATAATCTGTCTTGAGAGCCCTAAAGTGGCTCCATGTGCCGAAAGCGCTAAAGTGGCTCCATGTCTCAGGAGAAAAAAGCTAATTATGGTAAAACCCCTCTATTACAACCACCTCTCTATAACAACCCTTTTCTCTAGAACCGTGGAGTTTAAAAGTAGAGGTTTTACTGTACAACAAAACTTCTTTATATATACCACCTCCACATAAAGACCCTATTCTAGGGAACCATATGGGGTCTTTATAGAGAGGTTTTATTGTAACTTAAGTATCCCCTGTTTTAACCCACAAAGTCATAACAAAAAATGTGTACTATGTTATACGCAACTAAACACTGTACTACAAACTCAAGTTTTGAGGAGAAAAAAATAAGAACTTAAGTACTATTGAAGAACCATATGAACCCTGCATTCATTGTTACTCGTAAAGAGATCATTAAAAAAAAAGTTGTGTAAAAAATTTTTCACCATTCCCAGTACAGGCCAATACAATATAAACTAACGCTCACCAATATAACATTCCTGCCTAGAAGCACGACCACCCTGTCATACAGACGGCCACTGTACTCCGGCCTTTTGAGCTTGTTGCAGGCTGCTTCTGTGCAGTGACCGCCAACACAGCTGCCTATCTTGTTTACGAACATGCCTGAAAAAAATTTTACAAGACTATGTTAAAGATAACTTGAACAAGAAATAAACTGCACTGTTAAATTGCATATTTTGTTTAATATTCTTAGAAATTCAACCAAAACTTTAATCTGGCCAAATATGAAATTTCTATTGGATTTGTCAAGTAATGAATGCTTCTGTGGGGAACTGTATTAAACCTCATGTGTCTTCCATCAACACATTCTGACCAGAGTGCATCAATTTTTTTTCTGTTATAAATATAAGAAAATTTATTTTGAAATTAGCCACGCAATTCGCAAGGTTTGGCACAACACCCCACTTTTAATGTTTGAAGTGTCCCCTTTTAAAAATTAGTCAGTGTTTGGCATATTGCAGTATAAATTCCCCCTATGTCCCTTACAAATTTCAATTTTTGGTGCAATTAAAATATTCACAGTAAACTTAAAAACCTGGGTTAATATTTGCATTACCGAAAATTTTTCGACAGCATTACTATTTGAAAGTACACTTTGGAAAGTGCCAAAATTTTTATATTTAGTAATTTAGGTACAATAACCTGAATGAAGTCTACAAACAGTACATACATAATTACACAACGATGCTATTTCACAAAGAGAAAATGTCAATTAATTAAGAATAGGTAAGCCTACTCATTTTATACCAGCCAAAGTATTGATTTTACAGGCACAGTTCATTAAGAAAACATGTTTGTACAGTGGTCAGAAGTGGTGATGCGTAATGAAAATTAAAGTTTAGTTACTTTGAATTTTGCTGTTTTCCGTAAATTCTCTTGGTCCAAGAGTCAATGTCTGCATGTGTACTGAATGTAGGGGCAATATGTTGCAAGACTGTTCTTCAAATCAGCAGATTTTGTCCAACAGCAACCGGCATACAGCTAACAAGTGGTTTTGCTCTGATAGATCATATTGAGACTGAATTTGAATGGACTTTTGGAGCAAGTATAAATGGATGTTAAAAGTATGAGTTTTTCTGGGCATGCTGGTGGTCTAAGTAATGGCATTTGGAGCAGTCGCCGATAATTGGCATTTGCTTGTTGACTTTTAGTTATGGCTTGTGTTTTTTCAAGTGAAATAACCCAGTGCATAAAACATATTGAGATGTGTAGGGACACTATTCATAATAAATACATAATTTCATAATCATTGTGAATAATATGTGTCCTCCACCGAGTTCAGTAGTACAAATGTGTTCTTACAAACTTTGCATTCATAAATTGCGCAAAAGTTCGGCATTATGCATGCTTGGTATTTTAGGGATGTGGGTTAATCAGTTATGTTAAAGTAACATCCATTTAATATTAATATCATGAATTTAATATGCAAGTTATTTTGTCAATCTTATATTGGCAACATACATGTGTTACGATAAGTAGTGCAAGTGTTGCAAGAATGAAACTTGTGAAATATGCATAACAAAAATATAATACACTAGTTCTTATGTCTTCTTTATATTGGTACTCTACGTGTAATACTAATCTTTGTTTTTAATTCTTTTGTGTTCTTTTGCTCCACAATTTCCCGGGCCTTCATAGTCACCCCTACTATAAAGTTTTTTAAATGTTGGCTTATTAATCACTAAATTTTTTTTATATTTCCCATTTATTCATCATAAATATGCACCTCTCCAATTTTTAGGTGGTTTTTGCGTGAATAGCTATTCTTGAGTTTATGAACGAAGACTTTATGACTTCTAAAAATGATTGAATATGAACATCAATTACCATGAACATTCTCACGGGGGGAAAATCTCGTGATTGAACGACGTAAATATTTTTTTTTACCAAAAACCAGATTACACGATCTTTAAGTAAATCATTGTACTTCGCAATATACCGACAGCCGTATGCTCATGTTATGTACTGACAGCAATGTACACACAGCCTAAGCACTTTCAAGTTTGGAGTAACTAAGGTTTGATTTTGTTCCTCTCACAACTTACAACTGATAGCGCAGTAAAACCGGAAGTTCACTTCCATTATGTTATAAACAATTTACATCTGGACAATAGGAAGTAATGTGTGATATATATTGAGTTTCAGTGCTATTACTGCTCAGCAATTTTTATATTTTGAAAACTGTACCATCGTACATACTTATAAAAACTAAGCCATAATTCTTTTTTCATGTATTGGTAAGTAATTGAAAAATACGACGACAATATTCTCACAATCAAGTACAGAGTCCAATATTTGGTAACTGCATTTTAGTTCTGTACCTCTTAAAGTGGTAGCCAGAATGCATAAAATAAAGAGCTTCAAAAAATTATTTTACAACTCAATAATAGCCACCCGTAGAAAAAAATACAAGCAACACCATCATAATGAACACTACCTACATATCCAGAAATCCTTATACAATTAATTTAATTTTAAAACTTGAATTTGTGGTGCATGCAACTTCATACTAAATGCATGCGTTGATTTCTTATAGGTCTACTTTTAGTTCCAGGTATACGGTTATACAACTGAACCATTACCTTTGTGTTTGTTCCACACTCTCCTGACGCGGTACCCTACCGCCACACCCACTCTGACGAAGTTTCAGTCCCCTACTAGTTGATAACCTTCACACAGGGGCTACAAAAGAGAATGTGCATTACTCACAGTCACTTTAGTGCCGTACTTAGTAAAACACAAAAGGCTCACTCATTGTAAGGTGGGTTTGCAAGTAGTAAGGTTAGGAGTACCGACGTGTACAGATGGGAAGGGCCAGAATCACACTAAGCTTTAGAATACAAGTACCTACGCATAATGATGCAGAATGACTTAGGCTGGAGAATACAAGAAAAACAGAGGTGTCTAAATGGAGAAGGGCTCTTTGTAAGCTGGGAAGGGTACTAAAGAGCATTAGTAGTGGACAGAAAAAAGGAAGACAACAATGGTACATTTAATCTTACACCACATTCCAATACTCACATTTTTCACTTAAATCTGCTAAGTATACTACTGTCAGTCAGCAATAAGAGAACAATTAGTAAATAGCTAATTTTTTCTCAACCAGGAAATTGATAGTAGTTATTGGAATGTTAGGGCATTAAATGTTACAAAAGTCTACGCTGCCTAGCAAGTACGTCTCTAATGCTTAATCATGTTTATTCTCCATTAAGTAAATTGCAGTTAGTTAAAAGAAGAGCATATTGGTGCATTAATTAAAGCTATTTCACAATACAGCAGCGCGACATGCCCAATGCTTGCCACTAGCAACAATTCCTACCATATGTTCACACTACAGCGATGGAATATCGCTAGTCTCTGCCAAGATGTACTTGTGCTACAATCTTTTACCTAGAGAAAATACTTCGTAACTTGCAAGTATTATAAGAAATAAGAAAAGAAAATAAAGTAATGTTAGTCTCTTTATGCTCTCATCAATTATATCACTATGCAAATTCTAAAGCCTCACAAACACCTAACTACATCCCTAGCAAATTCCACTCCCTAACCAACCTCATGAACATAAGACTTTTCCTCGTTGACCTCCACACTTGGAAATTCTCATTATTCACACTCCTATGTGTTTCTTAAGCTATATGTCTTAACTTCCCCAAACCTCCCTGCCAATTCACCACTTTATATATCCTTCCCATATTTGAGAAGTCTCCACTCCAGTTCCTTAATCACTGCTGGCTGGCCTATAGTTTACTCATCCCTCTCTAGCTAGCACTTGCCTTCTGTCCTTGACCCATATTGCTGCCCTTCTCTGCACCTTTTCCAGTTCCACATACCCCAACATAATTCCTACCTATGTAATATATACATACTCTTTCACTTTCTTGTTTGTTCCTTTTCAGTACCCTTAATACTCTTCCTAGCAATCCTGGAGCCAATCTTCCCTTTGCAACTACTCTCTTTCTCTCTCTCTACCACTACCTGCCTACATAACCATGTTATATTAGACGTAAGTTACTTTACACATGCAAGAAGCTGTTGTGTTCATGCTGCTTCGTTAAGAAATAGCAAGCCAAGGACACGTAATTTAATAGTGATAATTATTCGTAACTGTGTTCTAATTTTTTTACTAAAATGAACTGCAACCATTTTTATACAATCCAAATTACCCCCTGCAAGTGCAAACTAACACCCCTGCAAATGCTAACTAACACCGCCTTCAAGTATTTATTTCACATATCATCGGGCACCCACGTAAGTACACTAAGCATTGAACATATTTGATTTAGTATTCTGACAAAGTAGAAAAAGTCTAATTGCATGAAACATGCTATCGACGTAGGAAATTTGTATTATTTCCTCCCCTCCTCCAGAAAACAATTTACAGTTTAATACGAATTTCATCAAAGTCAACATACTGAAACAATACAAATTTCAAAGTCAACATACTGAAAAAATACAAATTTTTAAGTCAACATGCCTACTAATGAAATACAGATTTCAAAATCAACGTACTGGAAAATTACACGATTAACAGCGCCCACGTGTTTATATTATGCCCAACGTAATTTCGGTAGTAACAGATCGCTTTGCAACACTTGTTCACCAGTATAAACAAATGAGCTCGTTTATCTCGCATACTTTGTCCATGGAAATGACTGATTACCCGAATAACCGCGGAAGCAAATTCAAGATCAGAATTACAATACCAGGGAAGTACTTCTGTATATGAAATACAAAGGGAAAAAAATTAAAAAAATAAAAAATAAAACAATCTTCGTACAAACACTGCACACGACCTCGGCCCACGAACTCTCAACAGGAAAGAATATTCAAGCAGCGTACAGTTGAGAGTGCTCGCCGTACAGGAAATCAAGAAGGGTTAGCAATGTGACAACATAAAATTTCCTTTGCATGTTAACCTTTTGGATTCTTTGCACGGTCTTTGTTAATATATCTCCGAGTGCTTAGATATATAACACAAATAACAATGCAGATATTTCAATTAAGGTAGGCATGTATAATTTTCAATGAATAAATTGACAACAATAAATTTTAGAGATGCTGTTGGCCTCTGTTGGTGAGATTGTTCCAACATCCGAGTTCCGTCTATGAATTTTGACGCTGGCTGACGAATGCGAGCACGTGGTTTATCCAAGTGTCCACGTTTATATTCCTGTGGGAAAGTCAACGTAGCAGGTTTTTGTAGTGTTAGTTTAGTTCACTCTTGGATCTTTTTGTGTAAATTTTCTTACAAAGATATCGGACAAATCATGTTTACAATAAAATTAATAAATAATGTAAGACATACTTTTAAAGCAACCATTTGTTTGACGCGTTAAGTATTTATTCATGTTTATTAGAATTACTGCCTCACCATGAATGTTGATCTAGACACATGACAAGCCAGGATAGGTTGTTGTGGTGGTCGGCGCTGTGTAAATGCCACTGCTCTAGCACAGTTTTTGTATGGGACGTACGAAAAACCCCGATGAGGTAGACAATCTTATGTTCAAGAAGGATTGTCCTTTTGGACAGGCTGCATTGTTTTTTTACGGTAATACCAACAACATCACAGGTACGTGCTTATCAGACGGTGGCAAAGGAATACAGACAATATCAAGTCTTTGTTTTCTAATCTTTTGTAAGGAAATGCCTATTGGGACTTCCAGGATACTAGTAGCTTCTTTCATTGCGAAATATGTAACCTCTCTTAGTGAAGTTGACAATGCTTCTTGTAGAAGGAATTCACTGTGGGTTTCAGTGTGTTCTGAACTTGGAATACCTGCAACGCATAAGAACATGGGAAACTTTTTGTGTCGTGGAAGATCAACAATAATGGTATTAGGGAAAGTGTTCAACACATTTTAAAAACAAATCCCAAAAAATTGTCCATTTCTTACACCTACTGAAGACATTTGCAATAATGTTGGTAGCAGTACAGCTGATATGTCATCCAATGGTGCCTTTCTCATGGGTGATACAGTTTCTGTGGTTCCTCCAGTGGATGAGATAGTACGTTGTGTTGCGTACAGCGCTAATTCTGCTGAACAAAGTCAATCGGAGTCCAAAAAAGAAAGAGATTAAAAATTCAATTTCTGCTCCCAACGATGTAGATAAATTTGTTTCAGTTGAAATTGTAGATGAAACCTGTAATGATGGTTAATGTACCCATAGTCTTGACATTCTACCAGTTGCGTCAGAACATTCCACTTGCAAATACGTGCCTTCCTGCAATAACATAGTTACAGAGAACTTTGAAGTTGGTGCTAATTCAGGCAACATTACCCAAACCACTCTGCCACCTGCTTTTCACAGTTTTCCAAGTCAATTGAATGGTTCAAAGTTAAAACAGTCCGACAACATGGGTGATGCAACAGACTGTAGGCTTATGCATTCATCATCAAACTCTGGACGTGACGGGGCAGGCTGTGGTACTATACCTAAGGCATTCAACTATCGTAAAAAAAAACATGTGCATCTTTCCCAGTTTTAGTAGGCGAGTGCACTATGGTGTGTGCAGATTTGCCTAGACTTTTTCCAAGCGTACGGCTTTCAAGATTTAAAAAAAACCAAATACATATGTGTCTCAAAAAGGCTATGATGGAAGAACTAAACATTGCATGTGTATATAAGATCTGCGGTTTTCAGGTGAGAATTGAGGGTAATGCTGTTGAATATGCCTTATGTCCAGCACCTCTCTGTAACAATAAGTATATAATTGATATACGGAATGTTACACGAGGGACTTAACGTAATAAGTGTAATAGCTCGGAAGAAGCAAGATCACCACGAGAAGAAAAGGACATAGCAAGTTAGAAGCTCACAGCGTAAGGAGTGGAAAGAAAAACTTGAAAAAGAGTGGCCAATTGCATTTCGTTACCAGAAAATAGATGAAATGGACGAAATTATTTACGACTTGGGAAATACGCAAGATGTCACAAGACTGGAAGTTGTAAAAAAAATACGAGGTGAATCACTAGTACAAAGTGATTTGTAGACAGATGACGTCCAAGATCTTATTGAACAGTATATACTGGAAGTTGCAGAAAAAATGCACATCCAAGAATTGTCTATTCCACTTGGTGTTCTCATGTTTTCTGAAGATCAGTTAAATGTTTGGAGGCAGTATAGAAACGATATTCATGTTTTGCATTCAGATGCTACAGGCTCAGTCGTTAGGAACTCCAAGGATGCAAAATGTGTAATTTATTATTATGTTTGTGTTATAAATGTTTGTGGAACAATTGTACCTCTCATCTAGTTTCTTTCTGCTCGTCATGATTTAGGGCGCCTAGCGAATTTTCTTCTGAAATTCAAGCAAGCCGTTGTGAAGCAGTTCTGTAAATGACCTGTGGTGAATGAAGTTGTAACTGACTATAGCTTTGCTTTGATGAAGGCTGTTATCCTCGCCTGGAATGAAATTGCTTTTCAGGTTTACCTTAAACAAACCTTTATAGCATGCAAAACAAATGATGGTAGTGAGCTGATTTCACTAGTGACGGTACATATATGTTGCAGTCATTTCATGCACATTATGGCCAGAAGACTGAAGAAACATGGAGCAAGTAAGAAAGTGAAATCGTTTGTCTTAAAGGGTGTTAGTATGCTTGTATGTGCAAATTCTCTTGATGCCCAAAAAAAATGTTTTGAGGGCTGTACTTGCAAGTTTGTATATGACACAAGAGGTTTTGCAGTGTGTCGAATACTTACAAAAATATCTGCAAGTGTTGATGTAGACAATCTTCTCGAAACCTTAAAAAGTGAAACACATTACGACTTTGACAGTGATGAAAGTTCAGCCCTAACGGAAAAAGTACGTAAGGTAAGTCCATTCTACAACGAGTACTTAGCGATATATAATTCAGTATAATAAAATGGATCACTCCACTGCTACCTGTTCGAAATATGAATTCTACATGCCTGAAATTTTAAAGGATCTTATTGATAAATACATGCCCTTGTCACCTATGTGGTCCCAGATTCTGCCAAACTGCCCGCGAAGGTACAGTAATGCAAATGTAGAGAACTGTTTTTTTTTTTTTTCAGACAAAGAGTAATGTGTTGGATGTCCTTACTCATTTTAAACCAGGTAGGTTCGTAAGGAAATTGAAAGACAGAGTGAGCATTTTGTGCCAAATTTTTCGTAATGAACTTCCACAAGTGTTCAGTAAATAGCGCAAGCAGAGATTAATGGAAAAGAAAAGTAGTCAGCAGTGCATGAAAAGGAAAATTCTGATGTAGACAACTCATACAGTTTGCATGTAAAAGAGTTCTGGCAGAAAAAAAGAAGAAGCACACATCTCATTTGGAGCGGCCATTATTTAAGGACAGCTCTATTGTAAATTCAAGTACAGTACCTAACGAAGAAAACAATGCTGATGATAACACAGTTGCATACCTTGACAGTATGCGAGCATCAGTCCAGTTGTATAGTGGTAATATTTGTACTGAGGAGGATTTCAAAACTTTGATTGGTAGTGAGTGGCTGTCTAGTGCTGCAATTGATGCTTGTGTTTCTGTATTGATGTGTGAGACTGAAGGGTCAGATGTTACTTATTTGCCAGCAGATTGACTAGGTAGCTTTGTAATGTTTGATGTAAAACTCATGGCTGGTGCAAATGTAAATACCGTGCAACTCAGTAATGTAACGAAATGCTTCATTACCTGGAATGTGAAAAACAGCCATTTTATCTTGGTCAACTTTGTGGAGAAATTGTTCTGTTGCTTAGATCCTGCCAGAGCTGAGGATAGAATGCTGAAAAATGAAAAAATGCTCTAAAATAGAAGAGGCCTCTAAAATATTTGAAACATACATGAGCCAAAGAAAAACGTTCACTGCAGACAAACTCTGTATGGAAGGTTAGGAATTATTTACCTGTAAACATCCAAACAAGATAGATGGCTGTAACTGTGGTGTTTACATAATATATTTTATCCATAAACTTTTATGTGGTTAGCTATTCGATACTTCTTTCAATCCCAATGCATATCGTGTTGAGCTTGTAGACAAATTGTTGAAGTTTACTCGTTCTGGTAAGCAGACAAAGTTAGAATTATGACAGGTAGATGAGAAAGAGTACCCACATCAGTTAGAAATGCAAAATGGCCTGTTTGATAATCATGATTACTACTGCATAAATGGTTTTGATGTTGTCGTCTCAGTGTTCAACGAAATCTGTAGATCTGTAATAACAGTCCATGGAACTGATTACTGGACGCTTTTTGAAAGTAGGGAACTATCTCAAATTGCAGTTGATGCTGGAATTGCAGTCTTAATAAAAAAAAGTGCAAAGAAACGAATACTACTGCTTGCAAAGACCTTATGTACATACCTATTTTTGAAGGTAATGTCTGCCTAAAGCGTCCCAATGTATGGCATGATTTGTACACTAAAAGATTGAATGACCTTCAACATAAAGAGCGGTTGATTATCCTTTACAATGTTCATGTTGTACACTGGTGCCTGTTGGTAGCGAACTTGAGAACATATGAATTGTGGCATATGGATCCTCTTTTTGGTAATCGTATGACTCAATTTTCTTACAATTTCTGGATTTCTTAAAATACCGGAACAAATTGTGTGCAGAAGAGGTTTCAACAGAAGAATGGCAGGTACGAAAGGTTCAGTCTGAAGTCCTAGTTCAAAAAGATTTGGTGAACTGTGGCATTTTTGTGATATACTATGTGTCTGTTTTCTTAGATTAGGGCGAATTTCAGTCAGTTTTAAACCCTGACACATATCGATCCGAATTAATAACTGAAATCTTTAAAAAATCAGATGATGTAGTGAACCTTTGTTTGAATTGTGGGAAGGGGAATTTAAGGGATACTGAATGGGTTTTTTGCAACACTTGTTGAAGATGGATAAATTACAATAAATGTCTACCATTACCGAAGGTGCCTTTTGAGGAGATGAGCGTTGCAACATACATATTTGTGTGTACACTGTGCTAAGAAAAGAATACCTTTTAGAATTTGTTTTGAAGAAAATGCTACTTAATGTTTTTCTCTTGAACTATAGAATTCGATATAATTTTATGTAATAGCTATAGTGCCCTTACTTATCACATCCAAAAGCTGAAAGTCATTAGCTGTGTCAAAAAATTAATCTTTTACTCCATGCAGCATATTAAATTATGTGTGAACAGGCTACGACAAAAGTATACACCTGACAGCAGGGTGGCAGTGTCGTTGGTTGTGTCCAGATACTTTTTTTTTTTTAGATTCAAGCTGTGCATAAACAGTATGGGTGTTTATACTGCGACAAACTTATACACCTGACTGGGGTCTCAACAGGTATCTTATTTACTTTACCGTAACAGTTTATTGTCATTACTATAACCTAAAAGTTGAATTAATTCAAAATTTCTAGTAAAACATAATCGTAAGAAATATTTTTTAATACTTAGCTCTACAGATAATACTTATTGTTACTACAGCAAAATCTGTTTTTTTTTTTCATCACTCAAGTGACCGGCAAAAAACTAATGTAAAATGCAGTAAAGTGTAAAATGTAAAAGAAGGGACATTTTTGCTGTGCGAGATTTTCTAGAGACCAGTGAAAACATGTAAATGTAAGGAAAATTGTCGAATCTGGGAATGTAAAAAAATGCTGTAGACCTAAACATAAAAACGCCTGCGTCATTGTCATATGACATATTTTTTTCTGCATCTACCACAAAGTTAAACATTTTAAACTAATTGTTTTTGTCTTTGGTCTTCTGGAGTTCAGCGGGGTCGCTACTTTCCTGACTTTCAATGTTTTGGCAGACATTGCAGCTGCCATCTTTAAGTTGTCTGTTTACCACATTAAGATGAAGATGTGGCAGCATTTGTTTTATAACTATCAAACATTAAAATAGTAATGTGCACTGTTTTCAAATTAGTTTTTTTTTTCCTTTTCCAATGCTCAGTGTAGTTCAGTGCATACAGGAACTCTGTATGTACAATATTTTTTACGAAATGTTAACTCCTGGCCTGTTTGTTGCGAACGATTTTTTTTTTCATTTTGGTCCCTGTAATGCTCCCATTTTCAACTTGGGTCTCGTATTTGGTACAAGGTCCTTAACATCTCCAATATTTTTGTATAAAGTTGTTGAGATCCCTGACGACAGGGTAGCAGTGTCATTAGTTATGTTCAAAGACTTTTTTTTTTCAGTTTCATTTACATTATAAAAATAATAAGCGTACATACTATGAAAAAAGTGTACACCTAACAGCAGGGTGGCAGTATCGTTAGTTGTGTCCAAAGGCTTCTTTTTTATTAATTCGAGGAACATGTTATAAAGATGAAGAGTGTGCAACCACTACAAAAGTATACACCTGGCAACAGGGTGGCAGTGTCGTTAGTTGTGTCCAAAGGCATCATTTTTATTAGTTCAAATTACATGTTTTATAGATTATGAGTGTGCAAATACGACAAAAAAATACACCTGACAGTAGGGTGACAGTGTCATTAGTTGTGTCCAAAGATTTAATGTTTTATTAATCCATCAGCATATGAGTGTGCAAGTATGACCAAAATATACACCTTGCCACTGTGTGGCAGTGTTGCTATTTACATCTTTTAATTAGTTTTTTTTTTGTAATGTAAGCAGTGCATATCAAATTGTAATTTTACAGACTACGGCTAAAGTATACACCTGACTGACCGCAGAGTGGCAGTGTCGTAATTAAAATGGGTGAAAAATGGGAGAGTGTAGCACCAAAAAAGAATATATATTTTAAGTTTATGAAAAATATTTAGTACATGGAAATGTTAACTGTTTTTTGAATTTTTCAAGTGAAATTCATTTTTCAGGATCATCGTAAGTGTGGTAGTAAGTAGTCTACTGAGAGGCATTGAACATGTTACTCCTGTAAGTATTACGGCAAGTTTAACAAATATAGTTTTAAGTGTGTACAAAAGTCAGAAGCAGAAGTACCTACGTTTTGGTACTTGACAGATACACACAAAAAATATAGGATGACACATAATTGCGGAAGCTCATGTCACGACGTTTCGCTGCTTAGAGCAGCTTCCTCAGATGAAGAGTCATGGCTGACTGCGGCGTGGCTGCCGATGCACTAATGCTGATGCACCTAGCGTCCAATGGTTGAACTGATATGAGGCGGGAAATTTAAAAGTGTCTTGTGGAAGAGGATGTGTAGGGATTTATGAAGAGATGCAAGTGAGATGGTTGTGGGAAGCTGACTGGCTGGGGATGTTATCTTATACTGATACCTGGTGGTTGCCTAGATTTTCTGATGTACTGATGAGCTTGTTCCCATCGTCTGAGTTCAGAGCTATTGCTTGTAGGTGGCAGGGCCAGGGCCCTCACCACACTGTTACCAAAAACCAAATTTACCAGCTGCAGTGTGAACACTGTGACACTGAATATATTGGCCTCATCACCAACACTCTTAGACAGAGATGAATGGCCACAGAGTAGACATCAGACAAGTCATAGCAGGTAAAGACAACAACCCACAGGATAAACCAGTTGCTGCCCATGCAGCCTACCATAACAAGGTCTTCGACACATGCTACAGCACTAGAGTGCTAGGAAGCTGCTCTAGCTTCCGCGATTATGTGTCATACATTTTTGTGTGGATCTGTCAAGTACCAAAACGTAAGTACTTGTGCTTGTGTCTTTTGTACATACTGATAACCTAGAGGCCTCTTCCTTTTATTAATAAATATAGTTTTAATTCTATGTTTAGTATAGGAAGAAATGAATGAATAGTAAAAAGTAATCCCAGCATGGAACACTCAGTTTTAATTTATGGACAGGAATGACTTTCTTGTATTATGTTTTGCTTATGAAATAGTGAATTTTTATGTACTTCAATTTGGACTTTTTTATGTATGTCATTATTAAACTATCTCCATTATATAGATCTGTGTGCGCATCGTTGTGTGAGTGTGTATTAATATGATATTTTTTCTTGTCTGCAGGATTAGTGTGTATGGTGGAAAAGCTCGCATTTTGAGGTAGATACATTTGAAGCAGATAAAAGTATAGCTATCACCACTGCATTGTCTGTAGTAGGTGCGTACAACCACTGTGAAGATATGTTGATGAACTAGCGTAGTGACAGTAAGGGCCGGTTTCTCAGTGTCTGATTAAAGCCTTGGTTAGCTAATCCTATGATTATATTTAACCTATTGATTAAGTGGTGATTAAATCTGAAGTGTTTCTCAACGTACTTTAATCTTATGTTTAGCTAAGTATCGGTTAATGTACATGTGGCAACCATGCAATGACATATACGCTTGTGATTGGCTGTAGTAAAGCTTTTATTTGTTTATTTAGTTGTGCTGGTTAGCAGTGTTTGTATACGTAATGTAAAAAAATAAGCGGCCGCGAGCCGAAAATTTTGTTTCTGTGCTGAAAAATACGCCCGTATCATAGAATACAAAAAAAACTGACGCAGTTACTTGGAAGCATAAAGAAGATGCATGGAAAAAAAATCGAAGTAGAATTTTATTCATCGAGGAACCTATATGTGTGATATAACGTACACAATTATGTAACAATAATATAACCTACAATAGGTATTATAACATACGAAAGTAAAGTAATCTACAAATTTATATTAAGAACTTTTAAATTCAGATTCTTTGATCATCGTAGGTTTTATTTTTTCAGAAGAAATAAAAATATATTTTTTTATTACCACTACCCAAGATACGTAATATTACGTACATCTAACATAGGTTTCCAAGCAATAATGCAAAATAATGTATGGAATTATAGACACATCAAAGGCATGTGACATAACCATCAAATGTTTTCACAAAACCTACAAAAGAATATTACTTACCCGAACGTACTAAAGTTTATGGGATGTAAACAAAACATGCAATAAATAAGTACACACCTGTCTTTGGTCACTTCCAGCTGTACAATTTTTTCTAGTAGTGCTAGGACAGTATTTTTACTCAGCCACAATCGCATAACAAATTCATGGTCGTATATTTACATGTGACTTGGGCGTTCCTGAAAAAGTCTTGGCCTGTTTATGAAATGTACTATTTCTTCATCATCATCTTCTTCAAACAAGAAATTTAAATCATCTGTCATCATAACCTAAAAATTGGCATTGTTTATAATCTTTGTTTTAAAAGTCCTGTTTAACACTGTAATCAATACCTCTTCTTATGATTAAGATAACCAATGGTTATCGACTTCTAACCCATTGATTAATCTTAATCAGTACTTTAGAAACAGGTATTGTTTGCTAACCATTGGTTAAATTTTAATCGGAAGATAATCAGAAGAAAATCAGACATTGAGAAACCGGACCTAAATCTACTTCTTCTATGAATTGAACATTGACCTTCCGGATTCAGTTCTGATGCATGATGATGAGAGTGCAGAGGAAACGTATAACTGTCGTCTGATATACCTACCTTAGACACATGGGTTTGCTTCTGTTATTTTGCATGTATTTCTCGACCTGTACGCCTGTAGCAATTCAGTGTATTGAATAGAGCCCAAATGATGTACGAAAGGAGAAATGTTGATGTGTCCGAACATGCTCAGTCACACCGTTAATGCTACACATGAACTGAAAGCTACAAAATTATGACAGTTCCAAGAGGTACAGCATCTAGGTACCACTACCCACTTGCGATATACAATATTGCATATAGGTAATCATATGTCTAGACTGAATACAAAAGGTCAGTGGTCCATCCGTAGAAGATTCTGATTTATCGTCACTTCTACGCTGGTTTCAGTATGCCCCTACTACAATAAAAGGGTGGTTGCTATACTTGATTTATTGTTCTCGATTTAGATATGGCTTCCTGTGCCCACGGCTTTTCCACCGCTTACATTTCACCCCCAGTATATCACTATACTACGAAACATATTATTTACTGGAAATTAACATGGATGTGTTTGACATATTATTTCTGTTGTGCTTGGCATACATTTTACTTATTTAATTTTTTGGCAAATCAACATAACTAAAGGACCATAAATAACACATTCTATTTAGTTTGTGTACAATCGATAAGGCATAATTCGTGGAGTAGTTCTGAACAACACAACATTTTTTGTTTTTGGGTCCACATAGTGAATACATGAATAACTTTTGTTAAATATTTAAATTGGATATAACTTGATAAAGTTTGCTATTTCTTCTCCAAATAAATAAATACTGAATTTATAGGCAGGAAAAGTTGCCACTGCAGTTGAAGTATCTCCACGTGCCGGTATACTACTAACATGTTAAGAAAAGACAGACACATATAGCAAGTTAAAGTTAGAATAAATGTTCCAATTATTAAAATATCTAAGAAAATCGGGTGAAATTCTTATTTGTTGGCCTGTAGTTCGGTATACTAGTGTAAAACACTTTTACATGTAGGTTTCCAGTAAATGTACAGGAAAGTCATGTTTTACAACCTTTCACGTGGTTTCTTTCCTTGATCCATTGTCTCCCGACCTATCCTGGTGGGATATACTCAGCACCTACTCGTGGTTCCCACTGTATAGCAATGTAAAACATCTCAGTTTGTTATATACACACATTATATATGTATATATATATAAATATATATATATATCAATATATATGTATATATTTATATATACAAATATGAATATATATATATATGTATATATTTATATGAATATATATACATATATTTTTGTATGTACATGCATATATATATATACATACATATATGCATATATATATATACATATATGCATATATACACTTAGGACGTTCACAAAAATCACCGACAAACTCTGGCAGGTGATTCCTTGTGAAAAATAAATCAGGAAACATGCAGACTCTTCGTACATAATCGTGATATTAAAGGAGTAATTCGCCTTTGAAAATAACATTTTAAAACTTTGATTTCCCCATGAACCAAACGGTAATCGACGTAAACTGACAAAACTCAATATATTACTTCAAGACAATAGGGCCGATAAACCAACTGTAAACACTAGTTGATACCTTCTACCCTTACGAAAATGAAAAGGGTGGCATCCTTTAAATTACTGACAACTTTTTTAGCGTCACGATTTAAACTACGGTGCGTGATAATTTCAGTGAATGTCCACCATAGTCTGTGCGGCGCTGCGGAATAAACCAAACACTCGTGTATGCAGTGTTGCCTACACGCTGGGCCCTGTTGCACCATGCCAAAACTTGACGTGTGTTTTGCACGAAAACTATGCATCCTAGACAGTCGTTACAGGAGGACCTTTTTAATGACTAAGGTCACATTTCCCAATAATTCACTCTTAAATTTTGAATTGTCATTACGCTAAAAAAGTTGTCAGTAATTTAAAAGATGCCACCCCTTTCATTTTCGTAAGGGTAGAAGGTATCAACTAGTGTTTCCAGTTGGTTTGTCGACCTTATTGTCTTGAAGTAACATACTGAGTTTTGTCAGTTTACGTCCATCACTGTTTGTTTTATGGGGAAATCAAAGTTTCAAAATTTGATTGTCAAAGGCGAATTATTCCTTTTATATCACAATTACGTACCAAAAGTCTTGCATGTTTCCTGCTTTATTTTCCACAAGGAATCACCTGCCGGAGTTTGTGATTTTTGTGAACACCGCATATATATGTGTGTACTTGTGTGTGTAAACTACGTTGAAAATACCAAAGTATTACATTAACCTCATTGTGAAGTAAATAACACCTCAATGTTTCAACTGTACATATCAATATCATGGGTTACTTAAAAACAAATTTTGCACCTTTTCGCCTGTTTAGTACATATTTAGAAAATCCTTGACTGTCTTATCTTATTAATTTAAGTATTCCATCAAGGTATCAATCATGTCAATGACTCTGTATGGGAAAGCTGAATAAACAATGACAAAATACAAATATTGTTCTTCTACAGCACCTAAATTTTTAATTTTAAAAATCGAAAAATATTTTGGGCATATTCTTAACTCGTCCTCATAAAGCGAACAACAGCTTGATATCTCATCAGGTTCAATCAATATAGATGATTTACTTAAACACCTTCCATGTATTTTAGTCCAATTAGAAACTTCACTTTCAAGAAATCATGAATAGCTTTTATGGTAGCAGATTGGTGTTTTCCGTATATGTGACTAACATAACAATTCCTGGTATGTTGAAGATTCAATGAAAACACTACAATTTTTCCTATCCTTAAATGTCAAATTTCTAAAAAAATTCATAAAATGGCTTTTCAAGCATTCAAGTATTGCAAGCATCATCACAATTACCCAACACCACAAAACAACCCATTACAAAAAAAGGTTTACAATAGCTAATCATATTCAAGGTCAGCACAATGAATCCATTTATAATATTTGCTTTGGCGAACTTCTAAAATCAAGTCTCAAGTTCTCTGACTAGGTATTGTGTCTTTTAAGTAGTAATTTTTCTGTTGTGTGTCATTTACTAAGGCAGAAACAAAATGTTACAGCTACAATAAAACACAAACAGAAGTAAGTTGCCACAAACTTTTCTCATCCGAATTTCATTACAGAACACATAGATGTCACAAAAATAATTACTCTGGAAAAACTAAAATCTGCTGTGTACTGTTCTACACCTTGTCGTGTATCAAACTGTTTGTGTCGGAGAAGTGAATAGAACTTGACCTGACCATATTCTGTTGAAAAATTGACGAATTCCTTTGTCAGGCTATGTGACCAGACAGCTAGCTTAGGCATGTACATTTACAAATGTGTTGGGACACGTACTATTTTGGGAATAAAGTATGCAGGCAATTAGTACACCAATTCAATATGTTTCACTTTACTAGGATAAACATTGAGCTAGTGAGGAAGTAGCTTTTTACACACTCATTGGCAGGTGCCAAAATATATTTTAATAAACAAGGTTATGTGTTTTGAAATTATTATTAAAAATTTGTGAGATTATTGCACGACAGCCCACACAAATAATGCAATTACCATATAGTAATTTTTGTAATTTGTAATGGAAGAAGTTCAAACAAATGTTTTGAAGACATCTTTAAAATTTTACATACATCATAAAATTAAAGTTTCACAGAATGCGAAAACATGCAATAACCCACCAATTTTTGTTAAAAAATTGTGATTTTGTAATTTCTTGAAAGACGTGTTGTTATTTGCGTTCTGTCAAATATACAAGTACATAATAATTTATAGTTTTATATTTTCTTGAATACAACAGAACGGCAATTCAGACAAATGTTTTACTTTGCTGGCCAAGACTGATGACATAAGCCAACTTTGTACAGTATTATATAAGCAGGTTCTGCTGTTCATTTAATTTGAAGACAAACATTTCAGTGCGGAGAAATATTATACTGTAATTACAACTAATTGTACGATGACATTATCATAATAAGTACCATAAAAATAACTATATAGCAACTAATAGGAATAGTGTGCAACACATGGCAAATGGGCAGAGCTTTAAAATTACAAGAACAACTAAATTGATGAAGATATTTTTTTCTCATTATTGCAAAATTAACCAGTTGGCAATTTGATTGTCAAAAATTTTCTATTTTTAAAAAGACCACAACTGTACAGTATGCAATTTACTTCGTTTTTTTATGCTGGTATTATTCTAACGAAAGGAAGGGAAACAAATTTTTTACATTCCTTTGTATGTATGACACAATTTGAAAGTTTGTACACGATCATGTCATCACTTGTCCTGAAAATTAAAAAAATTCATAGTCGGCGAGATATTACCAATGTTCAAATAATTGAAATAATATTTTTTTTACCAGTACATTCAATATTTTTTGCTTCTGTATATCATATTTGTGCAAGGTAACATGGTATGCATTATAAAAGCAATGAAGTGTTATGTATTTCACAAAAAAAATTAAATGTAAAATAATAATACACATGTCTCTCAAGGACATATTTGAAGCTGAATTGCAAGTAAACAAAAATGAGTCTATAAAAAGTTGGTATCTGGATTAGCCAGACGCGCGCGAGCTCACCCGGACACAGACCATCACACGCGAGTACACCCAGACTCTCTTTGGTACTTCTACTTTTCTTGCACGGGTAGTGTTCAAAAGTGTGGCTGAGTGGTATTTTTGTCAAGTTGGTATATTGTTGTATTTCTAGTGTTGTTTTTTTTTTTTTTTTTTTTTTTTTTTTTTTTTTTTTTTTTTTTTTTTTTTTTTTTTTTTTTTTTTTTTTTTTTTTTTTTTTTGTTTTTTTTTTTTTTTTTTTTTTTTTTTTTTTTTTTTTTTTTTTTTTTTTTTTTTTTTTTTTTTTTTTTTTTTTTTTTTTTTTACGAAGCTGGGATTCGAAACTAACTTCACTCCAGTTTATAAGCCTATCTTTCGTAAAGTAAAGTATGCTAGAAATGGAAGAAATTTAGAAGTATGTTTTAAAATGAACTATAAAAGCTACAATTAGTTTAAGACAGTAATATGTAATATGCTGTTAAATAAATTAAGCATGTCATTTCTGCCCGTTATTTTTTATGTGAAATAAAATAACATTGAATATTTCACTTCAGATGTAGGATTACAGCACCTATTAATTGTTGCTATACTTTCTGAACGTAGTATTTCTCAAATAGAAAATGCAACATTCATTTTCAAGTCAAGCAACTCTTGGAAACTGTAAGCCTATATTTCCTTATATCTGGTACCTTAATGGCGATTTTACCAATGCGTCCTAAAATTTAAGTATGACTTAATGTGAGGTATGGCTTGTCTTGCATGGTATAGCATTTCACCAACACTTAAGTTCAGCTTCAACATTTTATGCCTTGCCTAAAGTTAGGTGCCCGAAATCGGAGGCCTAATTTCTTAAGCACAGCCTAAAAATATATGTAAACAGAGAACATGGATGCCGTGGAAGAATTGGAAGCATGTGCTGATGAGGTTAATTACGTTTTTTAGATCGAAAATATGGCTGATGGTGTGGAACGTCTGGCACGACCACGAAGATTTCAGCTGGTGCCTGATTTGTTTGAAGAATTTGATGAAACATTCATCTTCGTGAGTTTTACAAATGAAAATGAATACTGCCAGTATGGGTACATGAAAAACAAAATATCCTGTACCACGCTCCTGTTTTCTAGCAATTCAAAAATATTCACGAAATAATAGCTACGTTTCATTCAAGCAAACACCGTTGCACTGGTGTAACTACACCAGAAAAAATGTGTTTCATTGAACAGAGTACGAGTCATGGTGTGATTACACTGAATTTCATTCAAGCTGGTGTAGTGTTGTAAACGAGCGTGCTAAGTTTAAATTAGCTACGAGTTTAAGGCTGTGTCTCAACTCGCTGAAAGTGTACTCTCTCGTCCACTCTTAACGTCACAGATAATACTTTATACTGTCCGAACTCAAAGGGAGAGTGGGCAACAGGAGAGTGAACGAGAGTGAACGACGATGTTCCCTCGCTGCTCACTCTGTTGTTAACTGTGTGGCAGCCATATTGATTGCCTCGCCATAGAGGGCACAACAAATGGTAAATGTCCCAATTTGTTTCGGAGTGAGTGAGAGCGGCCGAGAGGGAAAGTGTGGTATTGAGACACGGCCTTAATCAGTTACGATTCGTTTATGGAGATTTGGTTAATAAAGTGTGTGTGAGATTAAGGTTTTCACAATTCATGTAGATGACAGTGGAATAGCAATAGTGAACGACAAATTGTAATATACGTTCGTCTATGTAAGGAGTGAATTTTTATATGGGTAGGAGTTAACATATGATAGTAATATAACCTCAACACTTCACATTTAGCACTTAAGGTAAGTCTTTTATTAATCTTGTAATAGCACATTGAAATACTTTTTAAAATTGACACTCATTCTGGGATTCTTGTATGATATAGATGATCGATAAAATATAATTCTGGCGACAACTGAATGGCATCGTTCTAAAAAGGAAATATTCTCGCACATACGCATGCCAGTTTTGAAAAGTATTCCTATGCGCTATTAAAAGACTCAAATTAGGTAAAAATCTCAATTTATGTAGGAAATTTGAAGAGTTGAGGTTATGTTACTACCAGGAGCTAATCACCACACACACACATATAATTCACCCATGAGACATTATGTATTAATTTTAGTTGTTTACACTTTTTATTTTCACGAACATATTTGTTGGTCAGACTTATGATAAATTTTTATGCACAGTGGATGCATGTGGCATGAAATTCGCCAAAAGTCGTTTTATTGAATGGAACTGGTATATCTACACCAGTATACATCGATGCAGATATTTGTTACAGCTGCGCCTTACCAGCTACACCAAGTTTGAATGAAATTATGCAAATCATAAATGTAAACAAAATTTAATTTTTTCTTTTTCTTTTATAATAGAGAATATGACTTGGCTGTTAACATCACGTGACAACCATTGTGAAGTACCAACCCGATTATATTTTCCAGATTAATCTTTAAGCAAGGCCTAGCTAAGTATAGTCTAACTAAGTTGTGGTCCTGGTGAAACACACATTCCTCTTTAATATTTGCTTAAACTTGTGCTCGGCTTAGTTGAGACCTAATTTGGGACGCGTTGGTGGAACCGGCCATAACAGCAATCATACAATCCGTTAGAACTATATATACGCCAGCTGCTAAACTGGCTGTTATGATTGCTAGTAGGGGTCATTGAAGTAATAAATAAATTCGTCTAAGGCAGGGAATACAGTAATAAATGGCAGACTTTGTCTATGGTATGTATTGCGGCAACGGCAGTGAACATGAGCAATGTGCAGGAGAAGTTATTTGTGCTTTTATGCATTGTAATTTATATGTATGGCAGCATCATATATTTACAATGCAGTAAAGACTTAAAACTCTTTTCACGTCAATTGAGCTCTGGCCAAGTTTCTCTTGTATTTTTTTTTTTATTGTAGGTTAGTTCATGTAAGTTGAGATTAAAAATATACAAATACTTTTAAGGAAATGTTAGGTCAGAATTCCTTTTATTGCATGCTGTTATAGCTTTTATAACATTTTCTCTTGTGTTTTTTTTTTTTGTTAGTTGACTGTATACTTCATGAAAGAGCAAGAACATTCAGACGAGTGAAGGTTACGTTTGACCTTACATTTGTTAATGCACGAAAGAAAATTATTTCGGCTAACATAACCCTCTGTGGTCTTGTGTAGGGGAAGCTGTTGTACCATGGAAAACTTTGTTAATTTTATATCTTCACCATAGTTTTATGTGCACTGTAAATATTTCTATCATGCTTAATAGAATATATAATTCGTGTCTAACAAGAAACATTTGTAACATTATCATATTATTGATTAGATTAATTTTAACAAGACAATTTTTTTTAATGTTGTGTAAAGTGTTCCATGGTACAATATGGTCGTGTACCATGGAACACACCCTCTTGTACCTAGCAACATAACTTTTAAATGGAATAAAAAATTAATACCGAAGATATTACATTATTGGAATTACATAACTTCATACAAAATAAAATCCTCGATAGAGCAGTAAATAATATAAAATATTTTTGTAAATTTGAGTAGTACTACATTAGACCTAAATTTAGGCTTCAGTAGGCTAGGTCTAAATTTCTCATGTAGACTGTCAAAATATGTATATAAATTATCATGCGACAGAACCAAAAACAATATGTAACTTAGCATATGTAATTTTGTATTAAATATCCTTCGAATAATTTTTATATACAAAAATCGCAAACATATGTTTTCCAGCCCTTCTTGCCTTCGCCGGAACACAGTTCATTAACCCATCGGAGACAACTGATACAGCGGATCCATTGTTCCCCACTTATGTCTTCATTGTATGGCTGAGTACAAAACATGCTCTCTTCATCCGACGAAAGGAGTGGAACAGGATTATCTTCATCTGATGATGAAACAAAGCAGACCTGCTGTGTTGTGGATTTTTTCTATTTTTATATTTAGACTTAGAACTTTGATCTTTCAGGGATGACTCTTTGGATTCTTTCTGTTGCTGTGGTTGAGTTTTTTTTTTTTTTTTTTTTTTTTTTTTTTTTTTTTTTTTTTTTTTTTTTTTTTTTTTTTTTTTTTTTTTTTTTTTTTTTTTTTTTTTTTGGAACTGCATCACTGAGTTTTCTAGCAACCGATTTACGTTTTATTCCTTTCCTCTCTTTAATTTTACGGATTTCTTCTCTGGTGTATCTGACACGATTCTTGTGTTACCCAGTTTTCTTCCTCTGTTAGTGGACTTTCTCTGTTTTGCTTTCGGGTAATGTTGGATTTGTTCAGGCGACACACCTAGCCCTACTATCTTGATCAACGAAGTTGTGCTGAAGTTTTGTGGAGTAGCAGATGTTTCTGATTGATTACTGTCTGGTGCCATTTCCTGTGAGATGTCTTCTACCGGATGAAATGAGACTGGTGGAGGAGCTGCTGCCACACTCTTTACCTCAGGATTGTGGTCAGTCACGTATGAAGCAAGAAAATCGTCATCGGAGAATACGCCAGGATCTAAGGGAAATATTCCTGCTGATTTAAAGCTAATAACAATGTTGCATGTGGAAAATGCACGAAGAAATGCTATCCCTAAAACTTCAGATACTCAGTAAATATCAAATGTCGTTCCAGGGTGGTTGACATGCCATGCATTTACTGCTTGGTTGTAGAAGGTCTTAAGAGGACAAAACACAGTCAAGTCCAGTGGCTGCAGTTTGTGTGAGGGGGGAAAGTAACCATCACAATGCCGGCATTAGAAGCCTTTTGCCTTTTCAATACCTTCGACAGAAATATGTGTTTCGTGGTTGTCGAGAACCAAAAGAACACGCTCATCTTTGGAACATTTAACAAGTGTAATGAAGTGTTCCAAGAAAATGACAAACATTTCGTCATTCGACCATCTAGATAGTATTGCCGCTCCTATAGTTCCAGGTGGTGCACCAGATATCATTCTGCTTTTAAAATTGACTCTAGGAAAGAATATCATGGGTGGAAGGTGGTTTCGTATAGCATTTATAGCAGCCACCATTGCTGCGGGAGTTCCCCTTTCTGCAGATGTACAATTTCCAATTAGTTTAACACCTTTAGGAGCAACTATTCTTCATGGAGTTTGAACCGTTGACAGATCAGTTTCGTCCAAGTTCCAAATTCTTTGGGGAGGAATGGGGCCGAATCGGTGGTGAACACTATCTAGGTTCTCAAAAAATAGCATCAACATTAGTCTTGTTAAAACTAGTTGCACGGGATAAGCTCGTAGCTTCCGGCTTCCTTAAAGCAAGTTGGTCAGCATGCCTTTTCAAGAACCCCCATCCATTCTTCTCCTGTTACCTATTCATCATTCCACGTTTCTGGGTGTTTTTTTTTTATCATTGGCAATAGCAAATTTGTAGGAAAGTTCTCGAACACCTTTCTTTTTTAGTCCGTACTGCTTTTTTACGACGGTTTTTGTATACTAAATAAGGGATTCTTCTTTTTTCTCAGAAAACACACGTTTTACATTAAAATTCACACAATTGCTAAAACATTCATGGTCACAGATTTTTAATGCTGTAAGATTCCTTGAAATGGTTGCTAATTTCACACTAGACACTTTACAAGCTTCTCTAAGAGAAATTCTCTTATCAGAATCGGCTGTAACTGCTTCAATGGCTTTTTTCATGGCATCTGCATCGACAGGCACCCTCTTTTTCCCAGATTTACTGCGTGGCATTTTGTCCTGAAACACAAAAAACGTAAAACAATAACATCGTGTACCATGGAACATGTTCCATGGTACATGATGCATTTGTGTTTCAAGGTAAAAGTAGGTGACTGAATAAAATAAGATCGCTGCCGTAATTTAAGTTTTAGTAACAGATTTCCATAAAAATTGTGGTTTACTCACCAGACACTGTATTATTCACTGGTGTAGTAACAATCTTCAATAAAATGTTGTCGTGCTATAAAAAATCAACACTGACTTGCAAAATATTTACTTTTCGCTGGTTAATCACACTTTCATGTATAACACGCACAACACTGGTCGCAAAAATCGGATAAATGGTTTGCAGTGCTCTCTAGCGGTGACACTTTATACTTATTCAATTACAACCAGGGAGATGGCAGCACATACTAGAAAACGTGAGGCGTTCCAAAGTACACTGTGTCCAATGTACAACAGCTTCCCCTATTTTTAATCTTACTATCTACGCTAATCTCATTAAACTAATGATATTCTAAACTAACCTGAAATAAAAATTTAAAGGGGAAAATGAAAGAAATGGAACACGCAGTGTTTTGAAAAAACTCCTACCTTATATTTTCATGACAAGAGTTGTGTATTTTGAATCTATCGTAATATCGACACTTGACTATGTCTTTGCCGGCATTTCTTAACACAGTTCACTGTTTGGGTGTGTGGTGTCGCCACTATAACGGCCGCTACGACACACCTTACACAGACATTCTAGGAACGAGGTACTGTGTGATATCCGCTTTATTTGAATAGCTAAGAGCTATGCACTGCAATTCTAACAGAGGAAGAATGAACTTTCTGTGCATAGAGAAAGTGCGACATGTAGAACACATCAGGCCGTAAGTACTTGGAAACACACTCATGATTGCCATATAAATTGGAAAAGAAATTCCATGACTTTTTACGGTTTGCCCTGACCATTTACCAGAAATTACATCTGTATAGATAAAAATTTTAACTTTTAAATATATTACAATCTAACCGTTAATAAAATTACCAGTCACGCATAAAATGAAAAAAAAAAAAAAAAACACTCCTGTTCTTTTTCTAATAAATACTGCAATGACGTATAGTTACTTTGGGTTTGATTAGGTTTGGTTAAGTTAGAGCAGTTTTGTTAGATTATTTTTGTTAGATTAGGTTCTCTTATGTATTCTGCTTTTCTTTAGGTTAAGTAAGGTTACTCTATCTAACCTTACCTAAGGAACAGTAACCTAACTTGATAAAAACAGAAAGCTGAAGGGTAAAATAACTTAATCTAACCATAACTAATCCAAACAAACCTAACCCAAACTAAACGAACAAAAAACGGTAAATTTCCAAGCAAACCACACTTCTCCTTACATACTACTGTAATTTCTATAGAAATATTTTTAATTAATAAACTATGCCTCTAAAGTCAAGTTTGGCTGGTATACAATGAGTAGCTAATCTTAATATTATTCTGCAAAATATTTTCGTGTAAGTTCTTGAAGCAGCTATATATTTTTCTATGCTTTTGCGAATGTAGCCCAGTGGAATACTAAGTTAAAGTTGCACCATATTTTAAAATTTATAGTAAAAGTAAGTATATTCACAAAACTTCTGTCTAGCAGTCAAAATCTCAAAAATCTTCTAATATTTTAGACAATGCCCACTTAACCACACTCATTCAACCAATCTACGGAGTGATGACCGTAACAGGAAACCGGAAAAAACAGTCTCGAAATCGGGAAAAAAATGAAACAGCATACCGAACAGTTGATGGAATTTCACGCTAAATTCGAATTATAAATGGATGTTGACATGATGACACAACAAGAATTAATATAATTTTTTTTGTGGTTTAGTATTTCTTCATATAATAAGTTGGATATTGTCTATAAAATGATGCTGGACCAATATGTACATAGTTGCTAACAATCAACGGTTGTCGTACCAACATTTACCCATAATTCTACCAATGAATGAAAAATTACTATGCAACACTTTAACAATTTTCTTTGAAATAAGAGGTAACGGTTGTATTCTATTAAATGTGTAAATACTATTTTTTTACGAATTATTTTAGGTAGAATTCAGTTGAAAAATTATGTTGGCTCAACATACATCTGTTATTCACCATCTGTTATCTTTCTCACATTTGTCCAACACTGTATCAACGAATAAAAACTGTTTCCATTAATTGTATTTTAACAATTTTCCTTTGAAAAATATGCATTACATTACCGTTATTCTGGTTCTTTTTTCTTTTTTTTAATAAAATTAGTTAAGTTGGATTTCGGTTGTAATGATACGCCAACATGTGAATATTTGCTAATAACCAACAGTTGTCTTACCAACATTTACCCATCATTCTACCAACGAATGAAAAATTATTATGAACCACATTTTAACCATTTTATTTCAATTAAGAGGTGAAGGTATGTGTTCAATAAAATGTTAAAATCCAGTTTTTAAACATTTATTTAGTTGGAATCCAGTGGAAAAATAACTTAAGGATAAACGTATTTGTTAATATCCAACCGTTCTCTTTCTCACATTTATCAAACACTCCTTCAACAACTTAAATTAACATTAACTGTATTTTAACACTTTTCTATTAGTAAATATTGTATTATGTCAATGTTATTGACTGTTTTAGCATTATTTTCTTAAAATTTGTTTGGTTGTATATTGGTAGTAAAATACCATTGGGCGGACATGTTCATATACTCTAATCAACCAACGGTTGTATTTCCAACACTTTCCTATCATTCTACAAGCGAATAAAGAATTTCCATAAATAATATTTGTGGCTTTTTTTTAATCTACATATCTTTTTTGTGTCTTGTAATGACACATGTCATCACTATTGTAATTAAATGCATTAAGTTTGTTTTCAGTTGGAAAATAATGTTGGCCAATGTTATTTTACAGGAGTATTTCATCACAACCGATCTCCATCATTGCCAACCGTAAGCCAACTGTTGGTTTAATGTGTGGTTTCCAACACAATATTTTGCCAATGTATATTGATATTGGAAACTACTATTTGACATAACAAATTTATTTAATGAAGCTCATCCCTATAAAATAAATATTAATAGCATACACACACAAAACAAGATAACAATTAATTCAATACCGCAACTATCATTCAACAAAATTTCATGCATACTAGGGAAATAAAAAAACTACATATGCTATATTTAATAATTTTGCTTTATTTATACCACTTATAATTTAATATCACAAAAAAGAAAGTTTTGTTAATGTGTTCAACCAGCTACACAGTAACTGAAATTAATATTATACAATATTTAAGGCAGGTAACTACAATACAGATAATTCATTGTTTGATAACCTTAAACAAAGTAATTTTGTAAGGAAATTTTATTACAAGACAGTTACGGAATGTAGGATTTTATAACTTCGACGACACATTCTTGACGAGCCATCTGATATTAATTGGGTAAATTTGTCATTATCTCTAAAGCATAATCATCTAAATAGAAAATATTTGGTTGCCTTTGATAATTATGTACATAGTATGTAAATACCCGCATTCTGAAAGAATCCGGCCCTATGTCATCACACCTGCGGGCAAATCGGTCTGTCGGAGGATTTATTCTTTTTGGCGTACTGGCATTTGTGGCATAAATACCGCCATCACTAGTGCCAGCAATAACACCAATGCCACTATGGCTAGCAACAGCACTTTTACCACTAGTTCCAGTAATACTGCTGTCAATAGAAACAGTGACATTTCCACCACTTCTGACACTAAAACACTTGTGTCCTTGGAACTGTGGTCGATGATGTAAATGTTTTTATAAACATTTTGTGCTGAAAAATTTAAGCTCTTTAATGGTATGTACATTTGTATTTAGTTTGGGCTAAACTGTTTTGGTAGTGACTTAAAGGAAAGGAAGGAAAACATACAAATAAACTAAGATATGGTAATGTTTCTTTGCAATAATTCTAATTGTGTTTTTTAAACAACGTCTGCATCCCAGCCGCCATTAGAACAGCTAGAAATATATACATTCTCTTTACTACAGAGTAGTTTTCGTTCTACTTAATGCTCTGATGAAGTGATGGATAGTCAGTTTCTGCTGTGGCTGAAGCTCCAGATATCACAGCTAACTTTTTCCTCCTGATGTATTTCATAAAGTTATATTTTACAGAGTCCATATTCTCCTTGTTTCAATTCCTGTATTCATATTCGAACATTGATCAATGTCAACAAAAGTAGCTAATATTATTTTTAAAAAAAATTTCATTCAGTGTATAGCATAGTTTACTTTTGTCAGGTAAGATATAAACATTCAGAGTTTTTCAAACAAGTTAGTAGCTTTATATTATTTATTCAACTGCACACCAGGATTATGCGATAATTTTCAAAATAATTTGTTCAGTTTGAATTAAAAATGCAGTACCTGAAATCTACTAGTGGAGTATTGTTGATATGATTTTATTTAGGCCTATATTTGCACGATGTAAGCAAACGTAAATAAATTTCTTTATAAAAGAAATTGAGCCCCTTAGGCATTGTTCGTTAGGAGAAGTAGAGATGAAACCAAAGTTTCATGTTTTGGGTTAAGGAAATCGTTATGTCGATAGTCAAATAGTGACAACATAGACATACAAGTTACTCTCAAAAACGTTGGAACAATTCAATTGCTTTTTTTAGTGATTTTCTCGCGAATTCAAGATGCTTCTTCTTTTTCCAACTACTTCGGACGCACGACTTCAAACAAAAGTTAAAATTTCGTGAACATTCATCTTAGGACAGTGCTTATGTTGCGACACAGTTGTTTCGGACATTTCCATAATGTCAGAGGGAC
Source organism: Medauroidea extradentata (assembly GCA_003012365.1). Lineage (NCBI taxonomy): Eukaryota > Metazoa > Arthropoda > Insecta > Phasmatodea > Phasmatidae > Medauroidea > Medauroidea extradentata. Next base: position 17,386 of record PNEQ01121217.1, on the reverse strand, counting down.
ATGTGTACCAATCAGTTGTACCTTGCCCTTAGACACAGCTTCGGATCTGACAATTGTAAACGGGTCTTAAACATCACAGACATTACATACCTTAACCTAAAACCAAGTGACATTTTCAGCATGCTAATAAACGATCATTATATTTAAAAGTAATTGAGATAATTACCACACATATTCTGTTGTATTTTTAATACAAATAAATGCTAGCTTAACCTTTTTCATGTTGGGCCACATCGTGTCACACATGTACGTCCATTTTGTCATTTTTAACTGAGCAGACTACAATACAATTAATTTCTTTCCACTTCTCAATTTCCATGCTTTTATCGACTTTCTTTGAAAATGCATCGATAATGTCATTCACCTAACAGCACAAAATGTCTCGGTAATGTTACACAAATATTGTCATTGAAACATTTGGCACTTTTATGAAATGTCTCAGAAATGTTGCTGGAATATCGAAATGTCCACGAACAGTTACATTCCAGCGTAACCTTCCAGAAGCACTGCTACACTACATTCCAGAAACATTACTACACTACATTCCAGAAACATTACTACACTACATTCCAGAAACATTACTACACAACATTCCAGAAACATTGCTATGCAACATTCTAGAAACATTAGTATACATCATTCCTTAAACATTACAATGCAACATTCAGGAAGGATTACATTGAATTTGTGAACACTCCTATGTAACATTGACAAAACACTGCATTAAAAATTAAATGTTTGCAATTATACACTGCAGGCTGTAATTCCAATCTATGCACCAAATTTATAAAATGCCAAACCTATAAACTTTTCTTAGAAACATTGGGGTATAATTTACTTCAAATCCTTATGATGGCACACACAAAATTTACCAAATACAAAAATACTTATTACTGTAAATGTCTTGGTTCTTGGACTTGAATGTCAACAACACAATGTATGCAGTATATTCAAGTGTTCTACAACCTCAGCAATGTCATTAATATGCATTTTTAATAATAACTTTCCCCTGCTTTTAGATATTATTTCAGAGTTTTGCCCTAAACAATATATATACTCACACATGCACGTTCGCATGCAAACACACTTATACACATTCTATGACCAGCAATTTAAATTAGGGAAATATCAATAAAATGCCAGTACGATATTTTAAATCTATTTGATAAGAACAATTTGTAAAACATAAAAATGCAATATTAAAAATTTTGCATGACAGTGGTAAAAAAAGGCCATCTTTACTTCTTTTTCTCCTCAGGGCTGTGCCTTAACTTTCCTTCAACCAACCATTTTGATATTAAGCCTATCACTCAACATCGGTAACACCTGGATGGTGGAAACGCACTACTTCTGAAACACAATAGATACTTTCAATAATTAAAAACGTAATGTTGTATTAATTAATAAAAAATACAGGTACAGTATGCATCATTATCATGTAAAACCTATTACAATTTTACAATCTGAAAATCCTTCAGTGCATTCTTTTTCTTAGCTCCTGCCCAGCTGAATTGTGTTGCTACTACATTAGACATCATCGAATTCAGCAGGTTTGTTGTTACATTTTGAACATCATTTCCCCCTATATGTTTCAGCATTTTAATCTGGAAAAAAAAAGAAACAGAAGGGTAAGTTGTTTTGAAAGACAGAACCATATACTCTACTGAATAACAAAACTTTATACGGAAACAGAAGCTCAGCTGTATCAGAAACTTTAAAAATAAAACTCTAAAATTCCAGTCTGCCATAAGTATCTATAAAATGACTGACGTAAAGTTTTTTTTTTTTTTTTTATTATTTTAAGTCTCTATTGTAACTTACATAATCAGTCTGTAAAAAAATAAAGAGTCAGTCAAATATTTCTACAGAAAATAGTGCGAAAATAAAATTCGGGCCGTGTCCATGCTGTAAAGGTTATTTTCTGGGAAAATGTCAATTTGGTGTTGACCTTTGGTGTGTAATTTTTCATTAATTACTAATTATTTTTGGCTAGTGTTATAGTACAAACCAAATTAATATTTATGCTCCATTTGAAATTGCATGGGGTAATATTATAACTTCTCTGTTGATTTTCACTATAGACTGAAAGATGTAAGATATAAGTAAAGATTATGAATGTTGATTTAATAATTTTTCCATAATAATTTCGAGACATCATTTGCTAATATGTGGTACAATCAAAACTTCAACTACTAGACTGATGAATTGATTTTACTATAAAATGAAACTTTTCCAGGAGAAGTTCACAAAGAACTTTGAATTTAGATTGCAACTCTTAATCAGCCCAAAGCGAGTCTTGTAATAACCTTTCAAATTTTTTCTATAAAATCTTGCTTGTCAGCACAAAACATGTACCTATTCTGGATAGCCAAATAATTAATATATATATTGCAACGCTCCCCTGGTAATGATCAGGGGACACCATCCCCAAAACATCAACAAGACAACGCGACCGAAACTGTCTCCACCTAGACAATTATTGGATTTATCATGAAATCTCTGGCTGAGGCAACCAGAAAAAAAATATAAATGTATGAAAAGAACAACATTTAAACAATAACAAAATTTATTAATTACTTTCAAATACAAAAAAGTAATATCAGAAATCTTATACTCCGTTGTAACCACCAACGGTCATACACAAAATATATCAATATATCATGAATCAATGGCGTTACAAATGCCATACATAAAACAGAAAATTACTTGGCCTCAGTTCTCTAGAATGACATTAAAAAATTTACTTTGCCATCAAGAATGTAACATTTGATATCTCTCAGAAATTACATTATAAATACATGCCTCAGAATTAACATTTAATTCATACATTGAATTTATGGTCCCACATGGACCAACCTCCAAGTAAAAAAAAACAGTAACAATAATTCATGGCTAATACTTAACTGAAACGTGTCACAAACAGCATGTCCGCCCAGGAAAACGATTCTGACAATGTAACATCTCCTCTCTCTCTGAATTAAGTCCATAATAGCCTCCTAGTCCGAGTCCGAGAGTCTCTCAACCAGAGACTCTTCCATTCTCCCTTTCCATGTCCAAAACTCCGCTATTTATTACAAATAGTAACCAATCACAGTTCAATCACAAATACGTCATTTCAACAGTCCTGTCCGCGCCATCTATAAGCTTGCAGCGCTTCTACTTTCGTAAACATGAGTGCCAACTTGCGTTTCCAAAAAACCATGTCTTCAAGCCTCTTCGATGACGTCATCGCCGATGACGTGAACAAGCAAACAATACGTTCCTCTGCTCAGTTGCCTGCCGTCCGTCGGAGACCACACCAGCTTAGTTCGTCGTCAACACCAGGTAAGGTACATTTTACCCTCCGCGCACAGCAAACGTTCAGCTAACACGATGTATTTTCCTTGAAAATAGACGAGGAGCGTCTCAATATATAAGAAAGTCGTGTTAGTTAAATTATTAATAACTCAAGAACGTCTAAACTGATTTGGCTTAAAAATTGGCGGCGAGGTAGCTTAGAACCAGGAGGCGGACGTAGGATACATTTATCCCATTCGACCACGTTCCCGTGTGACGTCAAAGAGAATACAAGTTACTATAAAACGTGGTATAACAAAAACGCATATGACATGGAATAACAAAACACAAATGACAGCTAAACATAATTTTGTCTATGGTTAAGTATGTTTGAAAATTTTATAACTATAAATTTTGTCAGAAATTAATAATCAGTAATTTGTATTCTCTTTGAATCATCATTGACAATGCCGCGACCAAGACTATCGAATATTTCCCGACAAAGCATGTTCACGGGTAGGAAGACCATCTGCGTTGTTTGTTCTTGCATCTGATAATGAAACAAATGAAGAGTGCAACCTATGCACCAAAATACACGAAAAATTAAGAATCATTAAAATACGTAATCCAAAATCTGTTTATTTATTGCCTCTAAGGCGGAACAGAGTTCGCGGGGCCAGCTAGTTAATTGTAAGTTCAATAAATAGTTTCAGAAAATGAAATAACGTCATCTGGGGTTACTTAGGACGCAAGGTAAACTTGGGACATTATTTCATTTTTTTTTTATTTTATATGCAAGGGAAATAAAAGAACTAACGTGTGCTACTTAACTAGACAGAATTTAATATTGCACAAATAATATTAATTGTAGGCTTCCATGCGTTAATAAAAGATTCATGTAAAATAGTACCAAGTTTTATTTGAGTTCCAAATAACCCAGACTTATTATTTTAAAATCACAGTTAAGTGTTTTATATGAAGTTAACATCAAATTTCATTAACTCAATGTGTCATATGAATTTGAACCTTAAAAAATGCACTTAGATATAATATACCACAACATAAAAAAGTATATAAGTTAAGCTAAGTATACATGTTAGTAGTGCACCAAGTGGAGTGGAGTCTCAGGAGGAATATTGCCTGGAAAAACAATTAAATATATTCCTGCTTTCTTTCATTTATTTCCTTCATTAAATGTAACTATGCAAAGTAATACTTTCGTGCGAACTTTAATTTGTAGTTATGCAGCTTTAAAAATGCTGTATTTTGAAACATAATTGAATCGGTCATTGTAAAAGCGCACCAAGTCCAAAAATCACAATTGTGGGTAATCAATTAAAACTGTTTTAAACAAAAAGTTCTAGAGTTATGATGTGAATATTTTTTTATATTAAATTATATCATTTACAAACTTATTAAATTGTTGTCGTGTCTCAGATTACACTTAGTTTCTATTATATAAATTCCTAAAGTCTTTGGAGTTAGTTCCTTTTAACACTGAATGCTGAAAATATTATGTAAATGATTGCATATTACAAAAACAACACATACATTAAATAAAATAACACAGTCATTCATTATTATTAAATTCAATAACATTAAACAAACATTTTTGGAAAGTGTTACAGTCATTCGTCCTCCACTTCTACGGTTGTTGGCCATGATAACAGTTCTTCATAAAATGAAAGCATTTCCGTGTCACCCACAACATATTTCACAACTTTCTGTATGTCCTGCAGCTTTAGACGATTAATTGGCACCTTTCCTGCAGGACATGCTTTTGGAATAATCATGGAGAAATGTTTATTTAGAATGGGCTGAGCCAAAGGAAAGGTGTACGTAACAAGGCCGCCAATAAAAGGACTTGCCTCAACTACTCCTGGCCTTGCTGCTGAATATCTGAACTCCTTGAAAGAGGAACGAGTAAAATTCACTTTACGATCACGATGAGTATCTCTTCCTACACACTCTGTAGCCACACAGTTTTTCTTGAAGAAACGAGGCCCCCATGAGTTGAAGTCCAAAATGTCTTCAGTCTCCACCATCTTGACTGTGACGTTTGACTTACTGTGTACTAACAGACTAACGTATTCTTTTGGAGTGTAGATTCTATCACATTTCTTAATGTTCTTTTTGAATAGTCCAAAATCCCTATCGCAGGGAAGGAATGAATGTCCTCTTACAGGATAACAATGTACAATATTTTTAAAATTTTTTTTGCACCAGTCCTAAGCACATGCGGATCACTGAATGATTTTTGTTTTGGCCGACACAGCCATCAGAGTACAAGTATAGGTCTGTTATATCTTTAGACACACAGTGAGTTATGTAATCCAATAAAAATGAACATACTTCATTGGCACCTTTCTTTGCCACACCTTCGTGATAAACATACAAAAACGAATGGTGGGATTTTGAGTCATGCACACAAAAGCAGTTTACCCATAACTGACGTAGGTAAAATATTTCTTGGACTGGTATGTGGGGTAAGGGTAGATTCTGCATGAAGTCAAAAACTATTCCTGTCACATGGGGATTTTCCTTGCATAGCTGTTCAGTTTGTTTGAAGGACTTGTAAAATTTTTCGCTTCTGCGTTTATGAACAACCATCTCTGATTCAGCGGCACGTTTTACATTATCCGCAAAATGAGGACTTTTCAGTTTTGTTGTCAGTTCTTCGCATGTGCTACACACATCGATTTGTGGTCTTCCAAAGCGATACCGAAAATTCTCATTATAATATTTTAGGTAATATTTGTAAGACACTTTGGTGTTTGGGTATTTATCTTGGTAAAGAGTGTGCATTTGCTTAACATCTAATTTACTATCAAGATACTTCACCTCTTTGCCTGAGTAATGTGTAGTTTTCACCTGGAATGACTCAATATGTTGATGGATGGTATTTCTCACTGTGTCTGACATTTTATTGGAATTGGGATTCGAACCACGCTTATCTTTAGGAATCTCTCCTTTCAGCAGCAGTGCTGCTATCCTAAATACTCTCTTCTGAGACACAGCGTGCAAACTTAAGAAAGCTTTTCTACATACCACTACTCTTGTATCTCCATTCATGACATGAAACTTAAAACTCCCATTTCTTTGCTTCCTCGTCCCTCCTTCATCACTTACAATCCTTGGTCTCCGACGCAGGATAGGTTTTGACTCAATAAGTCGCTGTAAATGATGGTCTTGGTGGTTTTTGTTTTCGAGATCGAAGAATGATGAAAGGATAGTGATACGACTATCTTCTTTTATTTTCTGGAAGCACTGTAGCCTGCAGCTGACAAAACACAAAATACAACCCTTCAACTATGTGTGCTTTCAGCTACTTTACATATACATAAGTGAAATTATATAAAACTTAAGTTTCATTTTATAGGCCTGTTAGGTAGCTGGGACAGTATGTAAAGTATAATCATATATCCACTTAATTTATTACGCATTGAACATTATTTATTTTGTTGATTTATCGTAAGTATCCTGGTAAACAAAACACAGAACGTTTCGTGTAGGGAAATTAGACTGGGTAAAATAAAATAGTATCCTAGCAACCAATCTGATAACTAAAATAAATCATTCATATGTTCACTAGGTATGTTAAAATGTGGCATGTTCTCAAATGCTATTTTTAACACATCTGTTTAGGCTTCACTCAATGTTTACAATATTTTAAAAGGTTATGTTCAAGAAAGCATGGCAATAAATAATATATTAAGAATGTTTTTCCAATATCTTCTAGGTTATCAATAGTTATTATGAGTCACATTTTCAACAAAAAATTGTAAACATTTTAAATCGAACATTTTCATTTAAATTTTCATGTCACATCAATAAACATACCTGCAATCATCTCCAGTTTTCTTTGCTTCAACAACCTCTTTTCCATGACTGACATATTCTTCTCCACTTATACGAGCTCTTTTAACTTTATTTCTCTTATAATTTTTAGTATTAATACGTCTCTTCTTTCCTGTTTTCTCCATCATCAATGATCAAACATTCAAGTTTTCAACATCATCCATAGACAAAGAAGGTGGAAAACATAAAATCTTTTGGTGTTCAACAAAACTTAAAATATCAACTAGACATACAGAGCCATCTATCGCAGAGAGTGTAACTAATGCGTCATACAGCAGGGCAAGGTTGACATGTGCTGCAATCTACAAGCCTGTCATTAATAAAAGGAACTAACTCCAGGAATCAATAATCAGCATTAAAAGGAACTAAGTCCATGGACTTAGTTATTTTTAACAAAGCCTGCAAAAACCCATATACCCGTTTTATATGTATGGAAAGTAGGGACTAAGTACCTTTTAACATCAATCGATCTGGCGAACCCGAAAATCTGCATTACCATTACAAACCATTTTTGTACAATATGGACTTAGTGCGTTTTTACAATGACCAATTCAATTGTAACCATTGAAAACATGTTCTTATTGGCTAACACTTTATGACATCATCAGACTAGTAGCAGTTAGTTGCCACCCACCATTATTGTTTTAGTCAGAGGTCAACACTACCTGAAGATGCTGGCCCAATAAATTCCAATTGGTCATATCCAGAGAAGACGTTTACATAAAACATATTCCAGGAAATTTGCCAATTGCTAATACAAATTTTTGCAGATTTTTTTTTCATAATGAAGATTTTCCTGGTGCTCGATTGATAGGAGTGAGGAAAAAATAAGCTATGTTTAGGCTGGGTAGCGTGCATTACGAAGTTCAACATTCAATTTCAAATGGTTGATTCAAACTTCTCAGTGATAATAACCTATAAGGTGGCGCAATTCATTGTGGTGTTTTAGATTCTGTAGAAAGAAAACGGTTTTGATTTTAAAAACGTAAAACAGTTAGCATGCGTGTGTAACTTACCCTACAGAATAAAGCTTGGATGTGTTTAACCAAACGTGGCTTTCTGAGTCGAGTGATCAGGTATCCTGGCCACACGAACGTAATAACAATATTACTAATTATTTTCCCATAAAAAATCTGGTTTCCTCATAATAATTATTTTTATCGAAACAATTTCTACGTTTTGTGTGAAACTAAGAAAGGGGAGGCACCCGAGTGTCATATATTTAGATGGAAGCTATCAAGAGTCAAGACTCCACTAGCAGTCGAATTTATCGGCCAATCAAAGGTGCCATGAACTCGCCTGTTGGCTGAAGCAGCTGAGTGGGGTGTCCGGCATGTAGAATTACAGAGTCATCTGATCACTAACTGTAAGCAACTGACGGCATCTTTTCAGCTACTGGTGGCAAGGTTTAACGTAAAATAACTTATTTATCTTGTGTTTACAGTCATAGTTTACACAATACATTGCAGCAATGATTACATGCACTTTTACCGCAAATAGCTTACTGTTATCTCTTTTTGTAGTTTCAAAACACGCAGTTCGTGGCAACTAACGATCGTGACGTCATGGGGCCAACAGCGGTTGTATCGCGAAAGAAATTGTGAAGTGATGTCACAGCAACACCAAGATGGCGGGGCACGTTTTTAGGGAGCTGATACTAACATTCTTGTTATTTTCACATTTTCCGAGTTATACTGGCTCGAACAAATGTTACCGTTATTCTTAAAATTAAAAATATTTTAAATTTAAAACAATCAAAAACAGGCAAAATCCCTATTTCATATGAAATCACATCCATAAACATTTAAAAGGAGAAAAATAAAATGGACCAGAAATTAAGACAGTAACATATTAAAGTATTAAAATTAGCCTTGACACAATTAAATGTTAACTAAGCTTAAAAACTATAAATTGGAAAATATTAACTTATAAATATTTACAGGGACATCATAAAATAGAATTAGTTAAGGTACATCTAATATCCCACTGAAGAATGATGATGGGGCATGGTTATTAACGCAATGAAATTGTACAATTACCAACAAAATAATTATGAAAATAAATTGCACACACACTAAACTTCAACCACTGAGCATCCGTACACGTTGTAACATAACGGAGTTAAGCAGGTTTTCTCCGTCATCTTAAACTCAAGTTGTAATCTTAACCCTGGCTTACCTCCTTACTGATTATAACGCCCTAAAAAACTTCATACTTGTTCAGTGACTTAAATAGTAAACTGTAAGTGAAAAAGAAGAATGAGAAATAAAATATTTCAATCCTTCCTGCATCACTACAACATTCTAGCACATTCATGGACGTTTCCCGTGTGGCTGATAGTTAATGTACAATTACAGTTTTTCATGGTGCTAGACATCCTGGGGAGTTGCATAAACACTTAAAATACCAATTAAATATTTTTCGAGATTTGACTTGGAGGGTGTTGAGAGGGGAAATGTGTATTTCGAATATAGTAAATATAACACAAACTCTTCTTGCTATTATGATTTTCACTTAGCTTCCAATACAAATGTTCAAAAATTCATTTTATGATCTTATATGTTTCGCCTTTAAAGGGTATGAAAAGACAAAATGTGTTTCTGTTTAATCCTCTATATTGCTACCGATGGGTTAGGGGGCCGGCCGAAAACTAACCATCAAGTATCGACAAACCCAAACAAAGCCCTCAACACCCACCAGTAGTGTTAAACAAATAACAAAAAAATAAATATTAAACATGTAGCTCAGAAAACGTCACTACCAACCACAAGAAACAATGACAAAAAGAAAAGGGGGGGAGGAGTTTAGTGACTAAACTCGCGTAGCTTTTACTAACAATCAAAACTTCCAAAAACATTTCAGTAGAGCCTCGCAAAATGCCCCACGAGAGTAAACCATAAGGTGACGTGTTGGTGGCGAGGCCAAAGGGAAAAGTAGGTGCCTCAGTGCCATTACCAGGGCACTAAGCGAGTGTCGGGCTCTCCAGCCCAACTTTCCGTGGGCTGCCGGCTGCTGCTGGGGCGTGGGTCTACCGCCCGTGTGGCTGCGTCCCTTTGAGTCCTCCACGTCCTTGGTTGAGGTGGGTGTTGAACCCACGAGGTGCTGGTTTTAACAGGAAAATCCCAGACGGAGCAACGCTCAAAAAAATACAAAACGTACGTCTGGACTACATTTATTGTTCCCGATAACGTATGACAACATGGACTCGCGTACGTGAAGCGGATCCCCCTCTCGACGCCTGGGGGTGGCGAATACAGTGAACCGCGAGATTGCGCGACTATACACTAAAACGAACATAAATCCTCGGGCGAACTTTGAGTCTACGATGTTGGGGCGGCAGTACTCCTGGGTACGTCACTTGGTTGGACTACGTAAAGTTCCGTACTAAACAGATTGAATGAAGTTACTATTGTCCTTACACGATGGATGCAGTACGAACGCGAAGGCCCAGGAGCCGCGGCGTCGTGTAGCCGTCCTCCCTCACGCCCGGAACAAGACTGTCTTCAACATGACGTCCTCCCTCGCACAAGGCGAGAAAGGGCGCGAAAAAATACCGCTCTCCGCTTCCACGTATGTGAGTTAAATAGCAAATACACAAAACACTATAAAGTTGACACAATAACTACTGATAATATAACATTGTCTTAAAAAAACACTGATTGATTTACATAAAAAGGCTGATTTCTGTAGAGAAATTTACTTAAATGGCCTTCCGCCCCGGTTGTCTTGTTAACCTGTCTCTCAAAGTTCAGGCTGGCCTTAATTCACACAACACTTTATTAGTTGCACTACAAGAAATTATATATTGGGTTATTTTGAATTTACACACAAACACTTGGCGCGCTCGGCGCCGGTTATCACTCCATGCAGTTGTCACCTTGAGTCGCGGTGGCGACTCGGGCGAACCTTTCCTTGATACTATCTGATGATTTTCTATCTTCGCTATTTCCCGTGTCTCGCGGCAAAGTTGGTGTTATTAAGGCCGTTGAACCTTCCGAAATGTGGCTGCACTCATCCCATATCCTCCCAACGTCACACAGTCTGTTTCCGTACCTTGGTGTCTCGGCAATTGAACACGTTGTGTACAGCAACTGCTCAATGCCCACAGAAACGACCACTGTCCGGGCTCCTCGATGGGTGCTACAGGTGTGTGTGTTGCCTGAGCATTGTTTTGTGGTGGGTACTTTTACTTCCTTTCGTTCTGTTACTAACCACATGGCGATATTAAGGTAGCCCTGTAGTTGTCGCCGTCAGTCGGCTTGCTGAGTTGGGCGTGTTAACACTTTTACTGTGGCACCGCTGCGATGCGCCAACGGTCGCTGATAGATGCGTGTGTGTCAGCGCACGTCAAAGGGTTTCCCAGGAACACTGAAAGCGTTTTAAATGTGTTGCAAAATAGAGACGACAGGTCATGATGGCGTTAGTGAGTCAAATCAGCACCCACTAATAAAAGTAACAACTCCAGAGTAGCCTTTAACACTAGACTTACTCAACAACTTATACTTAACCATAAATACCTCATTTAAAGAGTTCTGGGGGTGGGGGGTAGGCTTCACCTACAAAAGTTCAACTTATTTTTAAAAAATAAGAAAGAAATAAACGTCTGGCAAACATAGGTGTTTTTCAAAACGGCTCTTTTATTGAACGGAAGCTTCAAACATTAGTCTGCCTACAAACATCAAAACTCCGTCCCATATCAATACCGGGAGGGTACAAAAAATAAATCAACAATAATAACACCTCATTTAACAATGAAATCCTGTTAAACTTATTGCCAATTAAGTAGGAATTCTTACATCTCAACTCTTACATTCTCAAAAATGCCTCGGAGGCTTTCAAACATCCTTAGGGTAGCCTCGTGCTCCACTCAACAAAACTACCAAAAACATAACCGAAAAGCCCGGCCTTTATCCTCAGAAATACTCCATGAATAGAAAACTAATAAAACCATGTGACTGACTTGGATTCCCAATCCAACCTTAACCTAGAATGCCCTTAAAACGAGCACGCTATTCATTAACGGCAAACATTAGTCCCGAACAAAGTTAAAAAAAAAAAAAAGAAAGAAACTAGACAACATGCTTTAAATAGAAAAAAAAAATACTATACTGCCGTCAATCAACAACATTTGTAAAATGGCGGAAAAGAATTTAAAAACGCGAAGAAAATAAAAGCCAGAATCAAATTAAAGTATCCCCTGAACTCCACATCCTGCCGATCCATTAACTACGTTCTAGAGTTACTCGCGCCGTGGACTCACCTCGTCCCAAGTCACGAGCGAGCCCCCGCGTCCTACCACACCGCCGACTGGATCTCAACTCCATTAAAAACCCGTCGCCACACCACCACTACTACTTCCTTACTAACTACTTAAACTAAAAAAAAAAGTAGATTAGGAAAACTAAACAGCACTTATCTATCCCATGTTTTTTTTATGTCAGCAGCTGCACTCCTCAGCTATGTACGTCCCAAAATCGTCACTCTCAACCGCCCGCCATGACCGCCGTTTTATACACAACTCCCCTCTCCATAGGGGCGACTGAAAGTTTGCCCGTTGGATGGGCAGCCCATCAGGATTTACTCTCGCAAGGCAATTTTGAAAAAAGACTGGAAAGGCAATCTTTCCAATTTATAAAACATGTTAGTTTTCGTTCTATAAAAACCCTGAAAGTTTGCCCGACTGGATGGGCAGCCCATCAGGATTTATTCTTGCAAGGCATACTTGAAAAAATACTGGAAAGGCAACCTTTCCAATTTCTTTAAACATGTTAGTTTTCATGGTACAAAAATCCTGAAAGTTTGCCCGACTGGATAGGCAATCCATCAGGATTATTCTCGCAATGCGTATTTAAAAATGTGCTGGAAAGGCAACCTTTCCAATTTCTAAAACATGTTTTCGTTATATAAAAATCCTGAAAGTTTGCCCGACTTGACGGGCAGCCTTTCCAGTTTTGGAAGGGGCGACTGAAAGTTTGCCCGAATGGATGGGCAGCCAATCAGGATTTACTCTCGCAAGGCAAACTTGAAAAAAGACTGGAAAGGCAACCTTTCCAATTTCTAAAACATGTTAGTTTTCGTTCTATAAAAAGCCTGCAAGTATGCCCGACTGGATGGGCAACCTTTCCAATTTTGGAGACATTTGTACGCGCGTAGAAAATCCTGAAAGACGTCCGCACTGGAATGTTGTCACAAAATGGCTGCTGCCTAGCGATATCGATAGAGAGCATGGAATAGTTCACCAAGTACACACCAGGTAGCACTGTCAGTAATTTACTGGCGTTGTACTTCAAATTTTTGCCACTGGTGACTGCAACATAGATAATTGTTCCGCCAACTCTTAGATAGCGCCAGTAGTCATCCTAAACTTGCAAAATTTGGTTAGTGTTTAAAAATAATATTATTTGAATATTGTCTCCTTTTACTTTTGGCTTAGTTTTATTCAACCTGTCCCAGTTACACGGATGTACTGGTGAGCACGAAAAAAGGCATTCCATTCATTATGATATGGCATCATGCTGTGGAAAATCGACGGTGTTTCATTGTAGTTGGAGTACCTACACCAGCGTAATTTGACTCTTAGTAGGGAAAGGCTGATCATATTTTCCAGTCGATAAGACAATATTAGAGTTTCTTATTGCATGTGTGTTGATTTCAATAGCTTGTTATACATTTTTGCTTCCCGTTTTACAGTTTTAAAACCCAAAGGCCCGAATAAAAATGTTCCAATGCACCATACATTAAAACAAAACGCCTGAAAAAATATAATGGTGTGACTGAAGGAATATTCACTTCTCATAAATTAAGTTTCCAGTAATAAATTGCACATGAAAACTAAGAAAAAAGTCCCAGGTTAGCAACTTTGTGACTGTAAACATGAAATTGCAGGGTTTTTTTGAAAAAACAACTATAGTCCAAAAAGTAAGGATACATATTGCAATAATTGTCAGTATTTTAATGAACCATAGTCCAGTGCTGTGGCACTAGAAAATATTGGTGATTTTAATCCATGCCACATTGTTTTTTGCTTCTACTGTAAAATTCCTTTTTTGGACTTTGGTTGTTTTTTCCAAAAGCCCTTCAATTCCCCACATAGTTATTCCGAACTTTTAGGTAGGCCTACGTGTATTGTATTTAAACACGTTTTCCTTAATGTCAATTGGAAAGTCGAAGCTGATATTAGGGACCCCTGATTTTCGCGAAAAGAATTTTGCCACAGTTTGCATCAGTGACTTACGTGCGCATCTGCAGTTTTGCTTCATGGTCAGTGATTGGATGATTTAACTCTCACGAGTCTTGTTAGTCTATCCACAAATCACAGATGTGTGTTGTTGCAGTAACCTTTTTGTGATCGGCTCAGTCATTGAGAGACGTCACTTTACAAAGACACGCTGCCCAATAACAATGACGCAGAACTGCAGACGTCCACGTAAGGCAATGAAACGAACTGGGGCAAAAATCTTTTCACCAAAAACTGGGGCCCCTACTGATAATCGCTTTTTAATAAAAATATTTAGTTATAAAATTTGCACTATTATGCATCTTGAAAACCAAAATTTTCTCTGGTAGGACCCCCCCCCCCTTCCGGCTTAAAAGGAGTAGTATGTTTTTTTTTTAATGTACCACAAATTAAAATATTTTCATTTTAAGGAAATAATAATAATATTTTAACTTATAATATTGAATATCAAACTACAATAACTGTGAAGAGATAAGCGTTTTCATACCGAATAAACACTAGGAAATATGTACTCATACAATTATTTCCGCATTTTTGTTTACATAGCAGTATTTTCCTCTTTTCAGTGCAGAAAATGGTTTTCGTTCGATATCGACATCTCAAAAGTTGATTGAACCACACTGACCATAGTTTAACATGTCAAACCCTATCCTTGTTCGCGCCGCCAGGGTATATTGATTTATGTCAATGTGATTTAAATCGGATGATTTTTTTAAAAATAAAAACAATGAATAAAATCAAAGTGTAAGTTTTATATTTGGAATTACTTGATGTTTTCGGGAAATAACTAATTTCACACAAAGGAATAAAAATCTTAAATTATTATTCAAATATGCTAACAAAGACAAAAGAACTTTAATTGAATTCATTTTGGTTGAAAGGAATTTTACTTTACCTCGCCTATGAGTGGATAATTTACTTAAATAACCCATTTTAAGTTACAGAGATAATATTAAACTCATAATCAAATATATTTAAAAAATATTTGATTTGTTAGTTAAAATCAATTTCTTTAATTTTTTAGAGTTAATTTTCAATGTTGTCATTGTAAAGAAGCAAATATATTCTGTTTCATTTTTCTCGATAATGCAAACAACATTTACATGCTCTGAAGTTCTGTTAATTGCGTTTGCAGTAATTTGTACTTTTACTGTGCCAGTATGTTATTGACTCAAGATTGTACACAGCCTTAAACCTGGAGAAGTATTAAAAATGAAAATAATTATAATGATTATTTTCTAATGCGAAACTTCAATTTTTTTAAATACAATTCAAATAATATTACAAAAAAATATGTAAAATAAAAACATCTATCAAATGTTACTATCATAACATTTGTGACCATTTTGATAAATAAAATAATTAGCCTCATTACCGACTGAAGATAAGTATTTGTTTAACATTACAAATAATACAAAATTTTTCTGTACCCGTACATTATAAAACACAACAATTTTTTTTTGTTGGGCGAGCTTCTAATAAATAAATAAGTTACATTCTTCATCCTTTGGTGCCAACAAATTACTTTCTAGAACTGTGATGAAAAAGTATGTCTACTGCAATGCTTATTTAAACTCTATAATGATATATAGCATTGCATTTTGGGGTTATAAATAAGAGGCATATATTTTTTTTTTTTTGTTTTGCGGACTATTGAATATAAGTAAGCTTAACTCAACTTCATGTTTAGTTTAGCAGTTATTAATTTCAAAGATATTTCAATTACATAAGTTACAGCTTGTTAAATTTCTTAAAATAAACTTAGAATTAACAATTTTATTAACTTATTTTTATTTAAAATTACCTGAGGAATATTATGGCTTCCCCTCCCCTTTAAAGGAATGTGCCCATTTTTTAAAGGGAAGAGAGCATATAGTGAGAGAATAAAACTGCTGTAAGTCGATGAATAAAATAAGGGCGATTTCACATGTATGTTAATAAAACCTGGCAGTGTCAAAATATTTTATTAAGAATTTTACCAAATGATTTGTGAGGCTATTCTGAATCGAATGTCATGTGACAAGTAGACTTTAATATAAATAGTATTAAGTAGTATTATTTAAGATTAGTAGGCTATAAAAGTGCACGTTACAAAATACCTGTGCTGTTGTATAAACTCTCCAAAAAAACCTTGTACACAAATTTATTAACGTTTTGCCAAATATATTTTTTATTAATATTATACAGGTTATAATTAACTTTTAACGTTTGATGTAAAATTTAATGGCTATTGGTAGTTTATTTCCAAGTTATAATAGTAAAACATTGTATACTTAATTTACATAGTTCAAAAAGTAGAGTCTTATATTTATGATGCTGTGAGTGTATAGGTCTACTCTTATTTATAAAGGGGAATGGAAAGGCAGTCGTCTAGCCAAACACTGGGATAATCAATCGAGGACAAAATCTGAACTATGGAATATTGTTAATATGACACAAGTGAGTAGTGTGCTTTTCTTCCGAGTAAAAAATTAAAAGCTATGTTTTGGAAAATGGTTTGTGAAGTGAATCCATAAACTGGTATTGATTTTCTTCAACTATTAATATGGGTACAATATTATGCAGTTGAAGGCCGGTATAAAAGAGGTCCTTTTTCAAACATAAAACTAGAATTTTAATTTCTTAGTTCGAAGGCATTTCCTGTGAAATGAACACATATATCCTATTAGAGGTGTAGTAGTCTACTGTATGTTGTTTAAATTCATTGGTATTTTCCGGATGTACGTATATTGCACCATTGAAATCTTAGAGATTTTACATGAAGTAAAGTTAAGCATACTTATATTCAATAGTCCACAAAACAAAACAAAAAAAACAAAAAAAAACAAGTAGATCTATACAGAACTAATCAGCCTACTTTCCTTTAGTGTATATTTTGATAACAGACATGTTTGCTCAAGGGCTGTAGGGGGAGGAGTTATCCTAGGATTTTACAACACACAGAAAAGAATGCCAACGAAAGCAATATGATGAAAAACTAAAAAAATTAGTAAACATACTGCAACATTTAAATTT
>PNEQ01121216.1:6194-51315 GCA_003012365.1 Medauroidea extradentata | reverse complement strand
ATGTTTCCGTTGTCAGAGTTATCCTGGTTGGGTTACTAACAAGCTGTGTAAGATCAAATGTTTGTAATATATCATTTAGGAATTTTGTATCAGAGTTGGTTTTTTTCATCATGTTAATGTTGAAATCACCTAAGACAATTATATCATCATACTCTGTTAGAAAACGTTCTACCGCTGATTCAAAAAATGTCAGTTCCCGATATGAAACATTAGGCGGTTTATAAAGTACTCCAAGCACTGTTACATTATTTTTATATTTTATTTCAACGAAAAGCTGCTCTAGATTCGAGTTAGACATGTCATCAAAACTCAGTTCCCTGGAGCATAGATTGTTGCTAACATACATAGCCACACCACCCCCTGTCTTTCCATTTATCCTATCGCATCGATACAATTTAAATCCTGGTAAGACGTAAAGCCCACTTACCTCACCCAGTGTTGAAACACGCAACACCTGACCACTGAGCAGAGCTGCAGATGTTCAAATAAGGTATTGAAACTAAAGGGTGCAAAGTATTTCCGATACAAAATAGTGGCTGTGTTAATAATTGAATTTAAGTCGGCATTACGTGTCGTCGACAGCGAAGTCATTATAGACGGTGACATTCAAGTTGCTACAATAACAGAAGCTGGGGGAGGAGTCGGCCTTGGTCTTTCTTAAGGCTCGGTTTCAGTCGCCATATTGAATTTTATTATTTTTCGCTTTTTTCAGAATTCTAAGTATAAAAATGTTAGATGTGCGACTATACCTCAAATTCTATTTACATTTCGCTACAGTACAGACCTTGCGATTTAGATGTTAACATATAACTACGGCGCAATGTGTGTGGCAAATTTTTTTATATTCACAATTTGCCCGACAAATTGCGACCTAACTGTACATTACTAGCTCTATTGCCATGATTGTATTGTAGCTCAAGGTAAATAGACTTTGCAGTATAGTCGCCGATTTAACAGTTTTCTTCTCAGAATTCCAAAAAAAGCGAAAAATAATAAGCTTCAATATGGCGACTGAAACCGATCCTTAAGGGGCCCGCCTCGTGGCACATGTGTTTGTGTGAGTGAGGTATGGTGCTAAGGGCGACGTCGTATGGGCCATACAACGGTGCGTCGCCTCTACGCTTAAGGCGTGCATTCTTCGCGAAAAAACAAATTTCCTATGGGACTTTAAGTGGTGACCCTATTGTTTTATTTACGAAATCCCTTTTCTAAAGTCCGATGCACTACTCTTAAGTTGTTTCACATGTATTCGGCTAGTATATTTTCCGCTATAGCAGACTGAAAATCCCGTTTTGACCCATTTTGACGTGCCCTAAAAGGGGATTTCTAATGCGTGTGTTGTCTTGAAAGTACTTAAGAGCAATCGTCTGAAGTGTGGGTTCTTTTCGCAGAGAAACAGCGTGAACACGCGTGTAATAGTTTCGGTGTAAAACTTTTTCTTCAAACACGCTACAGTGTGATTTTATGGCAACGAGTCGGGCCCCTTAAGGAACCACCCAGCATTCGCCGGGAAACCGTTGGAATCCTAAATCAGGATGGCCGGAGCCGAGGATTTAACCCGGGTCCTCCCGAATTTTGTATATACATTCGGCAGGTCTGCGAATAGGTTTTTATCTATTTTTTATACTCCTAAGTGCTATTGTTTAGTAAATATTTTTAATTTAATAATATTAGAACCCGGTCGATAACTGTGTAAGTGATAATTGGTCAGTTATCCCCACGAGCTGATACCAGTCTATCCCCACCAGGTGTCGCTGCTCTATTATTATTATTATTTATTAATTTCTATATTATTAGACCTCTTCCACTTATATACCACATCCTTACACACTTACAATAAATTATTAATGTGACAAAACAACGTTTGTCGGGGCAGCTAGTACACACACAAAAAAAAAAAAAAATATATATATATAGTGAACATATTGTTACTTCTATTCACGGTCTACGAGGAAGAAGTCTTGACACTGCGTACGTTCTCGAGCAAGACAAAGTGACTTCCTTTCTGTCGCCGAGCGCTAGTAGTAATTTGCATCTGGCGGTGATTTACTGAAAGAATTGTCTTGTTTACATCTGGCAGTGTTACAATTTTTACAATTATTTACATAAAACGATGTTAATATGGTAAGCTGGTATTGTAGATGTATCTTTCGTATCCATAAAGGTATTGGCATGTTTGTGAAACTGTTTACATAAGTCGTCCGAAAAAAATGTAGGCCTACTATTGTTTTAGGATAGTAATATAGGACTTTGTGCAGTGTACAATGTATATATTTTTTTAAAATTTATCTAGACAATTTTAAGGATGCCAAGTCATTTTGTTGCTCCTGACTCGAAAGAGAAATTGTCTGTTTTCATTGTGCCAAAAATTGCGTTGATCAACTGTTGTAGCAGAAAGTAATATCGAAGAAGGAAGCTTTAAAGACGTGGTACTTTGTATACGAGTAACGTTTCATTCGTACACATCTGTATAAAATACACTCTAACAAAGTCTATTCTTTTCTGCCAAATATGTAAAAGCTTGAAAAACTAAATTGTTTGGTTGAAAAAAAATGTGTCCTAGTACAAAATTACATTAAATTTTTTTCTTATATAACACAGGCAATTCCGATAACAACGACGCATTTTAAGCTAAGCCAAAGACAACACAAGACAAATCTACCACTAAAATACTACTAGCGCTCGACGACAAAAAGGGAGTCACATTTTAATACTCAGTGTGAAAACCTTACCGCTCCTACAGAACAGAGTGTTATAGGAACAGTCAAGATAGTAACAGCAACCTAACTGGACTATTGTCCCTATTTTAACAGAAGCATGGTACCTACAACAATACTATTCTTTCAGTGAATGAATGAATGAATGGGACTAACCTGGGGGTAGTCACTGTCCTTGGTCTGGTAGTCGAAGACGTAGAAGTAGTGTTTGTTGGTGGAGGCGCCAGGGCTGACGCGGTAGCTGAGGACGTCGCCGAGCTGCACGAGGGGTGCCACGAACTCGGCGTCGCTGAGCGCCGCGACGGTGGCGTCCCTCGTGTTGACGGGGTGCAGCACGGTGCGCTCCCAGTCCGTGTACTCGTTGACCAGCGTGAAGAAGATCTCCGGCACGTGGTAGGAGTACGCGTTGCGCACGTAGGTTCGCAGCACCCGGTCCCTCTTCGCGCCTTCGAACCCGGACTGCACGTCCGACGACGAGAACCTGTCGCACAAACAACAGCACATCGTGCACGCCACGCGCCATCTCCGCCAGTCATGACCGGAACAACAGTGGCACGACAGAAGCGATGGGAATGACAAAAGCTAGCCAGTCTGCGACGAGGCTTATGTGACGTCAGCGCATGGGCGGGAATTCAGCATTTTGATTGAGGGGTCAATTTAGAGACACCAACCCAGCCAATAAAGAAGGTGGGAGTCCTGGAGCCCTGCCATGGAAAAAATTCGGATTTAAAGGAGCAAACTGGAGCTATTTAAGCACTTTTCGGCCAGCTTATTTTGAAGGGAGGTTTAATAAAAAATAATTGACGCATAGTGTGCGATTTTTTTTCTCTCACACAAATATTGGGGTGACAAACTCCCCCCCTCCCCGCTCTTGACACCGTAGAGTCCCGTACATGCGCGTCTGCCTCGAGGCTAAGTGGCTGACCATCTTTTGATATTCGCGCCATGCTTTTCGCGTCTCATCCGTCGCACCATTACGATTTTGACGTCAGAGCCAATACAAGTCGTACATGCAAGCATTGGCGTACCGAACATCACATTGTTGGAAGGGTTGAAGCTAGATGTGTAGCGAAAATATTTTTTGACAGATAATTGTTTCAGTCTCCAGTATGCACATCTGCAGCTCTGCTAATGGCCAGAGTTTGGATGATTTTACTCTTGGAATCTTGAGTCTCTACCAGCAAACCACAGACGCGTTGCGTCGAAGTAACCTTATAATGATTAGTACAGTCAACATGATAGACGTATCTACGCAAATACACATTCAAAATAACCATCTAGTATAGACGCCGGGTTATGCGTAAGGTAATGAAACAGTCTGAGCCAAATAAACCTTTTCGCGAAAATTCGGGGTTCCTAGCTAAGACCCATTTCTCCCTGCGACATCTCCAGAGATCTTTACATAAATAATAGGGTGAGAGTTATTTAAGAGTAGGCAGTAATTTTCTAGGGGTGATTCAGACACCCTTAGTCCCTCCCTCTTTGTTTCGCCCATGCACGAGAGCCAACTTCAGTAAACCAGGAATGTATTTTACCTGTGCTGAAACTGTGCCAGGTTTTTCTTGGGGGGAGGGGGCAAGATTTATTTTTCGGTGACAGTAACCTTTTTGCATCTTGTTTTATTATTTAAGTACATATAAATTAGAAAAGTTAATAGTAAAATTTCAGTTTTATGTGATTAAGTTAGCATTTTTTAAACAACAAAATACAAAAAATATATTTTATACACTTTTAATTCTTAATCCAGGGGGAGGGGCGTACGCCCCCCTGCCAGCCCTAAATGACGCCCCTGACAACACGAACACTGGGTTAAATTGGAGACGAAAATGATAGTGGGAAGATGATAGTGGGAATATGATAGTGGGAAAATGATAGTAGGAGAATGATAGTGAGATAATGATAGTGGGAAAATGATAGTGGAAAAATGTTAATGGGAAAATGTTAGTGGAAAAATGTTAGTGGGAAAATGATAGTGGGAAAATGTTAGTGGGAAAATGATTGTGGGAAAATGATAGTGGGAAAATGATAGTGGGAAACTGATAGTGGGAAAATGATTGTGGGAAAATGTTAGTGGGAAAATGATAACCGATATCTTACTTATCGCTAACTACTACTGTTCTGGCCGGCATATTACGGGTGAATATTCAAATCCCGAGCAGTTCAATTCAAACACGTATCTACGTTTACTTGACGTAACGTACACGATAAAATACCTGGATACCTGGATGTGGAGCGCAAGAGGGAACTTTCTCCGTGTAGTGTTGCCACATTGTGAACGTGAAGTGTCGGCTTACAAAATTTTGCTACTGGCATTTTTCGTCTCAAATTTAGCCAGGGATTCGCTTGGTCTGTTTGCTATACGTTGTTTGTGGACAGCTTACATAAATGCGTATGCAGGGTGACACCAAGCAAAAAATTTAAAATGAACGTTTTACTGCAATGGGAATTTGTTGCCTTAAAAATAATTTTTCTTTTCCTCGATGTGGCACCACAGCTACCTTATTTTGGTTAAAGGATGTTTTCATAGTTCTCTCTTTCCCGTGAACTGACTGTATTCGTCCACATAGGTGGTATTAACATTAGGATGTTCCTCGTACGTACCATGCAGGTAATGAGATGGCAATCTGTTTTGACAATAAACAAGTACAGAATATTTCTTTTCTGGCTTACTGAACTAGCCAAGAACTGCTCTCGCAGTGCGTTCAAGTAAAAGAACGATCCTAACTCTTTCAATAAAAGTGGTCATCAACGTCAAATACTCTGGGGTGCCTACAGCCGCCCCTCTGCTTTTAGTCCAGCTATTCAGCAATAATCGATTCACGATGAATGGTATCACAGGGGTGCCTACCGCCACCCCTATTACCAGAAACGAATAGCTCAAAATTAATCTGGAGAACGTAATTCTCCCCCCGACAAACGCGACCAAAATGACTCGACCCATCTCCACATTCCCGGCTCTTATTTGTCTTGGCGGGAAACTACCCTCCCGGACCACTCGTCACGGAGGGGTGCCTCCGGCCAATCAGCGTCGTACATCCTCCGAAGCCCCGCCCTTAGAAGCCTCCTTTTATTTTTCAATAAAATTTGAATGAAAATATTAATACACTTGCGTTCGACTTGAAGATAATCTCAAAATTAATTATTCCGATGTTTTCTTAATTTTATTTAAACTATTTAAAGTACTTTACCCTCCCTCTGTAGGGCCGTGCCTACTATCCGGAGGGGAAGGAACATAGAGGAAAGAAAAGACTATCGCCTCCCTCTCTGCACCTGTTATGCTCAGGATAAACATGTGCGTGATTCAACATGTACTGAAATAAAATCTGTCACTGTTGATCTATTGAATTAAGAATCGCAGATTTGTTTTCGTTAGGCAATGCTGAAAAACTGGTAGACCACAAGCCATATTTTTCTTAAGAGGGCGTGGTAAATAGTTCAACGCTAAAAGCATTATTCTTATAACTGTAGGTTTCTTGAACCAAATTTGCGAAAATTAAAAAATTGAATTTCTCGACAATAATTTTAGCCAACGTTTTAATCTAAATTGTTTCCAGTGTTACGAACTTATGAGGCACAGTCTCTGACACCAGGACCTCGTGCATTTAACTGCGGCGCAAGAGATCACGTATAACGAATTAGTAATATTTGCTCATAAAGTTGGCAAATACCATTATCTAGGATTGTCATTGAGTATTTTATCCATATTGGCTTCGAAAAAAGCGAAGAAATTAATTGATGTATTCAGCGTTTAGTTGTCTACCACGCACTCTTAACATTACAATTAATCACCATTACACATATGCAATGGAACATTTTAAAATGAATACCTACTGTCATACTAATGTACGTTACAACCTTAGCCGGGCGGGAAGACTGACCTCCAGAGGGCCTCGCCGGTGACGACGCCGAAGAGCATGTCGCAGCGGTTGGTACCAGCGAGTGCCGCCAGGGTCGCCAGGGCCGCCTCGCCGCCGCTGCGCTTCTCCTTGCCACCCCCGGCCGCCCCCGCCGACGCCCGAGCCGCCGGCCCGAACACCACCTTCGGGTTCGTCAGCATCTCCCTACGCAGGCCACAGCCACGGTGAACGGCCATATCTTTTTTTCCCCTCCACAAACATTCGTGAAGGCATATAAACTTTTTTGATATTTTCATTTTTCTAAATGTAAGTTTACTTAATCTTATTACGTTGTTAGATAATAAATTACTTCCGTACAATCTAACATTTGCTGGAAGGTAAGCAATAAAATAATGTTTTATCTTCTAACGAAATCGAATAATATTTCAGCAGTGACGTAACCAGGGTTTGTATTTAGGGGACGGAGAGGTTTTACATGAGATATGAAGTTGCAAAGTAGTGCTATTTTAGTAGTTTCCGTAACGAATCCTTGAATATTCTAGTAGTAATATATTTTAAATGTTTTAGTAATTTTCTTGGAAACTAGTCATGATGAGGTAAAAAGGTCAGGGTGTTTATAATCACTATCTTCTCCTCTTCCCTTCTTTTGCTACGCAATTGTAGAGAAGCAATTTACTATCTGACAATGTAAAAGAGTGTAATAGAGTAACATTTAATACAAGAAATGTCAAAAAATGACTGCAAGCCTTTTGAAAACTTTATAGCGAGAAAAATATTGATAATTACAGAGGGCTTTTCAACGTTCACCATTAGAGCTATAACTCAGTTATGGCCCGGGGGAATAATTTCCGAGTCATCAATTAAAAAAAAAAAAAAAAAAAAAAACAGATATGAGTTACATAACTGCAGCAGAGAGGAATAGTAGCATGTTTTTGAGACAAGGAGTTGGATACTAAAGATCGAGAAGATCTGACTTCCGCTATTTTGGATTCCACCGTTTTTAGTTAGACCATCCTGGATTTCGTATTTTTTTAAAAATCGGACTGTTCTTCATTCCACAGTATGATTCAGCCATTCAGTGCCACAGGTCAGCGGATTTTCTCTTGGATGTCCAGTTTCCCCTGGCCCTCTCATTCTAGCGCCTCTCCTTGTAGGCTATTATCTCAGTTTATCCTTCAAGAGCAAGCATATGCCTATGGGGGGCCCAGTAATGAGTCTGCATCTGCTCCCGGGATGCGATATCCTGGCCCTCATGTACACCCCTCATGCGGTATTTGTGTTTTTATTTAACCAAGCCGTTCCTGTGTGACACGTTTTTGAGAACACATGAAATGCCAATATTAGAAAATAAAAATGAAGTCACAAAAAAAATTACCGGGAAAATTTGGCAGCGAAGAAAGAGCAACACAAACTTATGAGCACACCTTTGTAATTTATGTTGCACGTATTCTACACTATAATACGTCGAGCTGTGGAAGCGTACGTACACATACTCTTATAGGTAGAGACCTGACTAATACGCGTTTTCATTTAGGCATAAGCTAGAATTCCATCAACTATAAGTTTGTGTCACTTTTGTAATTGGCCTTTTACTTATTTGACACGTCCTGGAAGACTCTGAGCTGATAACGGAAATGTAACTAAAACACACCTATATCACTTTAACCGCGAGCAACTAATGAACACCTGCTGTTTGCTTGCGCGCATATATATTTTTTTACAAATATAAAATAACACTGACTGACTGACATATCAAACTGCAGCTTAAACCACTGAAACTAGAATCGTGAAATTATTTTGTGTGGGTTCCCCTCAGGTCATAGGCGAGCAATAAGAATGGATTTTTCGAAATTCGACCTCTAAGGGGGTGAAAAATGGTGAAATGTATTGCCGAAGGAACGTCGATAGAGCTAGAACCCGACGACCTATCATAGTGATTTTTACTTTAATAGAACACTCATAAAAATGCATATTTGCCAATGTAAGAATTTTTCGAAATTTAACATTTAAGGGGTTGAAAATACCATAATGTGTTTCCGATTAACTATCGATATCTATCGAATCCTCCCATGTAAAGAGTTGGTACTCACTTCAAAATATTACTTACATAATTACCCAAAAAGCAGTTTTAGGATTTTTTGAAATTCGACCCCAAGCAGTAAAAAGGGGCAAAATGTGTTCTTTATGAATCGTCTATATCTTTGAAACACAATTGGCTATTGTCGTAATTTTTACTTTAATTGGTTACGTATAAAAATGTCCATGACAGGACTCCAACACGATTCTAAATTATTTAATTAAGGGGGTGAAAATACGTGAAGTGTGTTTTAGATTATCCCTCCATATCTATCGAACCAATCGAGATATCGAAGTGTTCTTTGCTTTAAATTGATGCTTTTCTAAATATCCTAAGTATTATTAAAATATATATTTCGCATTTGACCTTAAAAAGGTTAAGAAAAGGGGTAAATGCGTTTTCGATTCACAATCGATTTATCGATCCCATTGAATTGATTTTTGTTTAAGATTGATGCTTACTTAAATACCTGAAAGGTAATGTAAGGAATATTCGAAATTCGCCACCTAAGTAGGTGAAAATGGGTGAAACATGGTGAAAAGTGTTTTCAATTAATCGTCGATATATCTTGAACCCAGCGGGCTATTGTCGTGTTTTTCACGTTCAAGCGACACCAGTAAAGTAGTCTAGAACACAGCTATCCTACAAAATATTGGTTGTCAACTTTGTGTGCAAAAATTTTTTCCTCGAGTAACATATACCTGAACAACAATCTCTGACGCTGAAATATCGTACATTTTATGGTGGCGCAACACATCACGCTTAGGAAGTGCATCTTTCTGGGCAAATGTTTGCTCATAAAGTTGGCAAATATCATTGTCTATGAGTGCAGCGATTGATGCAGTCACTAGATTACTCGCCTCGCACATGGTGAACCGGGTTATATTCCAAGTGTGGTCGGTCCCCGAATTTTCGTATGTGGGAACCGTGCCCGACGAAGCCGTTGATCGGCGGATTTTTTTACGGGGATATTCTGCTTCCCTTTTTTTTTTTATTCTGGCGCTGCTTCTTACATCATTTCATCTTTCACCAGCGCTTGAAGGCGTAGATGTTTAGTGCTGACCAAGATCTCTTCACTTCAAATCACATAATTGTTAGAGATTATGGTTTATCGCGGGAAAACAAGACTATTTGCTAGACTTCAACGTATACGTTTAACTTATGAAAATATGACTGGCTTTCGCTTGTACGTAGAGCTGTTGCCCTATTTGACTGAACCAATAAGAATCCCGCTATTGTAATATTCGATGTATGTTATTGGCTGCAGACACCTACGTTGTGCCAGTGTTTTCAAAGCTATGTTTGCGCAAAAAATTCTCGCGATGTACCATCATCTCTAATAATTGTCTAGGATTGCGGTTTTGTAGTTTTTCGGTACTGACTTTCAGAACTGTGTGGATTTCAATTGTGGTTTGAAGTGCTTATGTCTCTACCTTACACTCTTAAGATGGTAAAATAAGGGGACGTTAAGTCTCGTAGACAGCGAGGTCATTAGAGACGATGATAAACAACTTAGGACAATGGCAGGAGCTGGCAGAGGAGTCGGTCATGGCTTTTGTAAAGGAATCATCTTATACATCGCCTGGAGCGATTTTGTGAAACCATGGACAACCGAAATGAGAATGGCCGTAGCCGGGAATCGAACCCGTGTCCACCTGAGTGTCAGCCCGTGTTACCATTGCACCACCTCACTCTGTACACTGCTAAGAAGAAGGTGGAGAAGAGTGAAAGACGCACCGACGCAGGTCTGTCTTGACGACAACGCCGTCGACACTGGGTCCGAAGGCAGCGAGGTAGGAAGGTGGCCTGACGTCGGCCGCCAGCAAGTCTTCGAGTGGCACTCGCCTCAGGCAGTCCACCACGGCGTCGTGCTTGTCCCCTGGTGCCGAGCAGTTGAGCAGGCGAGCCAGTTGTAGGGCGTAACTGACCGGCTCCTCGACCACAGCCCAGCTGCTCAATGGTGAGCCCGACATCAGTATGGCACGATGGAATAGTCCTGCACACACCACACAACTCTCCTAGCAGTGGCGTATTTAAGGGGGGGAATGACTACCGGGCTGAACCCCCCTCCCAAATCATGGTCAATATAATGCAGCCAAAGTATGTCCTGTCGCCTCAAGGAAACTGGAGTTTTGTTCTATGATGATCCAAGTACATTTAATGTGTCATACTTGTATGTATGTTATTTTTAATGTTCTGTAACAGTAAACAACCACACTTTTGCAGTAGCTGGTATTTTTTACTATCCTTAAAGTCACGTAAGGGGGCCCCCCCCCCAAATACGTTTCTAAATCCGCCACTTTCTCCTAGTTCATATCTACCTTGGTAGGAATCTTAAAAATTCACATTTTCTTTATGAAAACAACTGTAGTTTTAACGACTGTAACTTCATGTCACACTCGCAATTTCGCGTTATTTTCTGCCAGAAGACTAGTCTACAAACAGATGTAGGCTTAACCCATCTCTTCTCATGGCCGAAAATATTGTTGTCTGCCGGAGATAACGCTTCTGTCGTGCCATTAATTTTAAGTCTCACGCCAGAGAACAAACCTCACATGAAACCGGCACAGGTATAAATGACATCACATAGAGGCTCGTGGCCAATGTAATCACAAATTGTGCTATATGGTGTGTACTGTACACGGCAGTGGAGCCTAATCTGTCAATAAATATAACACGAATTTGGCAGATCCCTAGCAATTAACCCTTGTCTTATTTGAAAACTTTCGGTGGGCAATGATCTTATTTTTGAAATGTAACTAAATGCAGGCCCGATCTGTGTCAACGAACAGCCAATGAGCACCCGCGTCTTGCTTGATTACGCAGGTATTATTGAGGAAATGTAACGAGAATAATCACGATTTTGCGGACAACGCTATCGAAAGTGTAGTTACAGAGTTACAGAACAATGATAGCGCGAGCGGCGACACTGTGCAGAGTGCTGGCAATGCGGAATCGAAGAACTAATTTAGTGTAGGGGAAAGTGTTTGTTGCACATTTATTGGGCGAGCAGGTTTTTGGCATGAACGTGTTGTGTTGTGACACAGACTTATCGTGTTTTGCACTATCCCTCTCCCCACGTATCAAATATACTGTCCTGGTGGTTCATCACGTGTCTTCCTCTTGACGACTACAAAGCCAAATCGTCAGTTCTGTATAACTAGACGTTCCTAAGTATAAAATATTTTTTAACCCAACTACTGAATAACTTATTAGGTACAGATTTATTTATATACAAGTTGTACCATACACATTGCATTAGCTGTACTGAACAAACCTATTTCGTTTCGTCTTTTCCGTTGCGGTAAAAAATCTTGGTCGGAATGAACGCCATGTGGACATGAAATGCGAACTGCAAAAATTGAAATTTTGATATTTGTTAGAATATTGTTATCACAGACCAACTAGTATGCTTCCTTAGAGGCTGTGGTAAGTATACAATTAACTGACACGAATAAAAACTGCAATTGCATAAAGAAATGGCAAAAAAAAAAATTGAGGTTGTGTGTGAACAAGCGAGAGTTTTATAATTGAATCGCACCTCGCTCTATATCGCAATGCACGCCCGTTACTATTATTCTTGCGTTTCTCAGATAATAATTCACGTTTGTAACCGACGTAAATATGTATGTATAATTTGCGTGTAGGCTGTATTAACGAGTAGAGTTATGATTAATTGATTACTAGTTAGGAACATATAGGCACTTGTTTACTTGGCTAGAATGATGCATTAATTATTTTCTTGCGTAGTGATAATTTTCAAAGGCTTAAGACGTTGAACTATCTAATAAAAGTTATTAAACAACACATTTAATCAACGTTTTAACATGGTAACCAGCTCATGCATTCCACATTGTTAATTCTAATTTATTTTATAAATTTGCGATTTATTATTCTTGATACAGCAAGAAATGGTTGAAACTTGCTAAACGACGTCGAATAAAAATAGTTTTTACTGGAATAAGCAACAGTAACGATTTAATTAAAACTTGGTAACAAACTAATGTTAATCTGTTAGGTTGGCAAGAATTTCTACCTTAAAGGCCGAATGGTTAGACCATTCGCCTCCCACCATGACGATACGGGTTGGATTCCCGGCGGAGTCGGTCCCCGGATTTTCGCATGTGGAATTCGTGCCGGACGATGCCGTTGGTTGGCGGGTTTTCTCGGGGATCTCCCGTTTCTCCCGCCCTTTCATTCCGGCCCTGCTCCATTCTTACCTCCTGTCATCCCTCACTAGCGCTAAAGACCTCGATGTTGAGCGCTGACCAAAATCACTCTCACTCTCACTAATTTATTTGTATGTAGTTGATTTACTGCGGAAACTTGACTGTTTGCTGGATTTCAACGCACGTTCAGCTTACCAGAAGATTACCGACTTTAGCTTGTATGTACTTGGAGCTGTTACCTTATTTGACTGAGCCTATAATAATCCCGATATTGTGATATTTGATGCCTGTTATTAATCTGCAGACAGTTACAACTATATCATTGAATCGTATATGTAGAGACATGCAAAATTCGCGTTATTTTCTGACAGCTGACTAAACTCCAAGTGACTATAGACTTGTTCGACGTCTCCCGCTGGTCGATATTGTCGTGACTTGCTGCGGAGAAAGTTTACACGGTAGAGAGGCCAATCTCTGTGAAGACGTAACACACGTAAATGACAACACATGAAAGCTCGTAGCCAATTGAATCGCAGATTATGCTGTGTTATGTATAGGAAAGTAAAGTTTAGTCTGCTACCAAATGATAACGCGAATTTTGCATGTCTCTACGTATATGTTGCAAGAAACTACAGCGATTTCAAGGGTATGTTGGTACAAATTATTTTCGCGATATACCATCATTAGAGACACTGGTAAATCGTGGTAAAAGTTGATTGTTTGCTAGACTCCAACATGCTTATGTATAACACTTAAGGTTAAGGGGGATTGATCCCTGTCAGATCGGTTTTACGGTTTTTCTTATAAATCAGGGAATAGACACATTGTTTTACTTTCTTCACGCTGACGAGGCATAGTTTATTGTTTCATTCACTTTTTGGAATCCATATGGCGTTGTTTCTGTTAATTTTGCGGCCTCTGTAGTCGCTCCCGTAAATAAAGCAATTTTTTTCCTTTTCAGCTGTTTCTCGTTGCAAAATAATGAATATATTATGATTCCAGCAATTACAGAAAAACGATTAAGTTTGTATCTATGCCGTGTCGTGACAATAATTTTGATACATCGACTGGAACAGAAGTTATCGAGACGAAACAGATAAATCCAAGGTGGTAGGGATCGATACCCCTTAAGCTCCTATATAGGCTATCGTTGGAGACACTGGAAAATCGCGAAAATGTTTCACATAGTCTCCAATAAACTGTAGTATCGCAATCGCAACACGTGTGAACAGTTCTCTGGCAAATCTCACATGGTATGTGCTAAAACTGTACAGTTATAATTGGGTCTGTTGAAGAGGGACACAGTGCATCATATAAA
The DNA here is from genome assembly GCA_003012365.1 of Medauroidea extradentata. Taxonomy (NCBI): domain Eukaryota; kingdom Metazoa; phylum Arthropoda; class Insecta; order Phasmatodea; family Phasmatidae; genus Medauroidea; species Medauroidea extradentata. The sequence continues at coordinate 37,177 of PNEQ01121216.1, read as the reverse complement.
CTATAGCCAATGTCGATACAAAACCTCCAATGTTATACATAGCATGTTGGAGCCTAGCAAACAATCAACTTTTCCCGCGATATACCAGTGTCTCTAGCTATCGTTTATACGAAGCACAGTGTCTCACTTCAACAGACCCAATTAGAACTGTACAGTTTAAACAAAGAACGTGTGTGATTTGCCAGAAAACTGTTCACACGTGTCACGATTGAGATACTATAGTTTATTTGAGACTATGTTAAATATTTTTGCGATTTGCCAGTGTCTCTAACCATTTTATCTACTTTTAGGCCACAATAAACAGAGAACAAGGGGACTGAAAAACAACACTAATCTTCGTCTTTTTAATTTGCTAGCTTTGTGAATAGACGCACCTGGCACGACGGCAGGCGAGGTGATGAGGAAGCCGATGCAGGCAGCTCCTGTACCGTGACCCATGAGAGTCACGCTGGTAGGGTCTCCGCCGAAGCCGGCAATGTTCTGCTGCACCCAGTGCAGCGCGGCGATCTGGTCCATCAGCCCGTAGTTGGCAACACTGCCCTTGGCGCGAGGCTCCTCATTCGTGTTCAAGAAACCTGCAGGACAACCAACAACATCCACACGTCACACCAGTGCTCCAAGGAATACGCTGTTAAATAATGAGTAGGGCAAAAGATATTTCAACGACCAACATGCTAGAATACCTACATTATACTGTGTATACCGAAGCCCTGCCATTTGACCATTACCTGCTACTCATTCAGACAGCAGACAATGAACGAATAGACGGGGCTGGAGTATGGATAGAGCATTGGATTCTAGTATGCAGGTCATTGAACTCGCGAATGTTTCCTAGCCCTAACAATGAGTATACACATAGCTAGAGGTACGTAAATTTCGCAGATACATTCCAGGTCAGGTTGAACGCCAATTATGTATACTTGATTGTCATGTCTGTGACTTGCTGGCAGCTGTTACGAAACGCGTTTGACTACTGCAAGCCAGTAGTAAATTAGGAAATAATGCGTAGGGCTATCGCTTGCTACCTGCTTGTACGGTTATAAGCCAATAGATAATCGATTGTGGCCAGTGGGTGTATAGGACTGACATGTCTAGGCTGCTGCCAGATGAATCCGCGAAATTGACGTACCTCTACACATAGCCATCTTTAGTAGAAGGCCGCGGACTTAGATCTGGCAACCCTGCCAGAAAGAGACATTTTAACACTTATTTTGTCCCGCCAACGGCAGTGGCTTCCCCTGATTCGCAGGTAATAAGATTAATTCTACAACAGGTTAGAAAGAAAACGTATTTTCTTATGTGAGAGTTTGCAAAAGGGAAATTTTCCACCGCTAGTTTTAATGATGTCGCAAAGAGACCATAAATGTACAAAGCTGTAGTAAAATTTAATTTAAATAGACCTGGAAATGACAGAAGTCGTTTAACGTAGTTTTGAAGTGAAAATATACCAATTTCGCGTTTTAAATTATCAATTTTAATGTAACTTTAAATTCAGGAAAGCTCTGTGATTGGTCAGTTCGTCCCTATTACCGATAAGAGCACTCAGGCGGTACAAATTTTTTCTGTGTCAAACTTTTAACATTGAACTCTCTTACCTGTAGTAGAATTAACCTTAGCCGGTATGTAGGGAAGAATAATGGACCGGTGTACAGACATTGCCTTTGGCACGGTTGCCATTTGATTAGATTCAGTTTCTTGGACGTACTCCATTGCAAATTGAATGACTGTCAAAGAAAACTAAACAAATAAAAGAAAACCATAAAATAAGCAGAGTATGCTTTAGTCAGCAAGATACATACACAACATGAAATTCCAAGATGGAATCTGGTCGAATAAAAACAAGGAACAAACAGATAATTAGAGATGATGGTATATCGCGAAATTGTTTTTCGTCAACATAGCCTTGAAAACACTGACACAACGTAGCTGTCTGCAGACCAATAACATGTATTAAATATTAAAATAGCGGCATTCTTATTGGCTCAGTCAAATAGGGCAGTAGCTCCACGTACAAGGAAAAGCCAGTAATCTTTTGATAAGCTGAACGTATGTTGAAGCCTAGCAAATAGTCAAGTTTTCCCGCGTTAAACCATAATCTCTACAGATAATAAATGAAAATAATAACAAATAAAATAAAAAAAACCAAGTAACATGCGACACAACGATGAGACGAAACAAAAAACACAATAGATATCAGACACGAACAGAAAAATAAAAAAAGACACAACAAATAGACTAGACAAAACGCAACAGATAACAGGCATATACAGACAAGACAAACGACATAATGAAGAGACGAAACAAAACAGAGTAGTGTTACAGACACACAGTATGACTTGCTGACTGAAGCATACTCTGCTTATTTTATGGTTTCCTTTTATTTGTTTAGTTTTCTTTGACAGTCATTCAATTTGCAATGGAGTACGTCCAAGAAACTGAATCCAATGCACTCCCATTGCACAGTTCTTTCAAAGATCACGGTTGCCATATCTAAGGCAGCGGCCTTCTACTAAACTTAGCTATGACTTTAGTTTCAGCCAGTGATTTTTGGTGAAAAGAATTTTGCAACAATTTGTTCCAACGCCTTATGTGTAGAGCCACGATTTTGTGGCGAAAGGATTTTTGCAACATTTGGTTTCGGTGCGTCATGTGCACACCTGCAGCTTTGCTACATCGTCTGTGGTTGGATGATTTTACCCTCACTGGCCTTGGCAAATTATAGACGTACAGACTCACAATAATCTTATTCTGATTGGTGCAGTCAAATGAGAAACATGTCTGAACATATACACGCTGCCAATAACCTTGAAACAGAACTGCCGATGTGCTCGTGAGACACTGAAGCAAAGTGGGGCAAAAATCTTTTCGCGACAAAATCGTGGCCCTACTTATGTGAACACCTGCATCTCCGATTCATGGTCAGTGATTGGAAGTTTGTAACTTTCAGCGTCCCGGGATCCTACCCGCAAATTGCGGACGTGTGGTGTCATGGTAATCTTGTTCTGGTTGGTGCAGTCAAATGAGCCACGCCTTCTGCCCATGAACAAGAGTTGCAGGTGTACACGTAAGACATCGAAGCAAGTTGTTGTAAAAATCTTTTCACCAAAAATCACTGGCTCTTTAACTATGGCAAACACTGCCCTGGGATGTGACTGGTACCATTAGTCTGGCAGAGGTAGGTACACTCTCAATTCATTAGCTATATAGCAAGGAATGAATTCTCTAGTAATATATACCTCGACTTCCGCAACACATCTTCGTTGGATGTGACCTGCAGGCACATTAAGGCCTTTGTTACGGAGTTTTGCAGTGATTTCGAAAATATTTTTTTATTGCTACCTAATACTCATATCAAAATTTCGCTGCACAGTTTTGACTCTTATATGTTATAATTTGTAGCTGAATTTTTTTGTAGAATTATACTGAACGGTTTTTTAGATTTCATTACCCAAAGGACCACGTTTTTCGTCGTGAAAATAAGCAAAAATGAAGGAATTTTTTTTTTGCTGGCGAATGGTACATTATTTTTAAAAAAACGCGTCTACAGTATTGTGCATCGTGTAATTGCACATTGACTCAAACTTTTTCAAAACTTTTGGTTAAAAAATATTTGTGTTATTGGCACCAGTCTGAAAAAAACTCGGGAACAAGCCCTTAAAATTTCGTACTCGAATTGTATTGTGCTGATCTGCTGTAGGTTGCTTTGGAAGACATCCAAGCCTCGTCACTGAGACACATTATCAGAATAGGAATGAATACAGAAAAGAATCTTTGATTTTCGCGGAAAGATTTACGCACCAACAAGCTTCAGTGCCTCACGCACACATCTGCAGATCTGCTTCGTGGTCAGTGATGACTGATGAGAGACACCTGATTTTCACCAAAATACTTTTTTTTTTTTTTTTTTTTAATCATTTTGTTTTAATGCCTTACCTCAGCTTTGCTTCGTAGTTAATGGTTCGTTGGGGGTTCTGCTCGCCCAACCAAATAAGTGACACCTCTATATAAATATACGTTAGCAGTAACCCAGAGCTGCAGATGTGAACATAAAACTTTGAAACCTCGTACGAATGAAACACCAGGCAGTTTGTAAACCAAGTAAAACATTCTACGTTCACGGAATATGGAATGTGTCACGTCAAGCGATTACGTTACCCATCATTTCCAATCCACGATCAAGCTTGTGTTTATCTTCCCAAACACACAGTAAGAAAATACTTTGGAAACTTATGGAAAATATGATTTTTATAAAAGTACAATTAAATAACAGAAAATTCTGCACATAATAACATGAAAATAATACAGATGACATTGATTTGGGGCAGCTAAGTACCGCACTATATAATGTAATATATGTAATGGGAAATGGGGATATATATTTTTTTGTTATTTTATACAGCGTTCTGTGGTATTTCAGAAAACTTTATAGCAAACAGTTTCCCATTAGCTGCGATTCAAATATGTTGCATCAAATGGCAGTTATTTTTTATTATTTACCGAAAATAATCAACTTGTGTATGCATATTTACGAAAAGGAAACACACTTCAAACAGCACTTCCATAAGTTTATAAATTCAGGATGCATTAGAGACACAATTTTGTGGCCATCAAAAACGGCATTTCCAGACAGATGTAACTGGAAAATTACCTGACTGATTCAGAAAACATATAAGTAGAAACACGCATTTGACTTTGCGATACACTTCACATTGAGTAAATTGATGCGAACAACGCTTCAAATATAACAGGAATAAAAATAATATTAGCAAAGCAATGCCCGTCATTTGCGTGGCTTGCGCGCAGAGGCGATGGTACATCACATACGTAGGTCAGCGGCGCCCTTAGTGCGTCATTGATTTTATGTCTCTCACACGCAAACGCAGCATATCTAGACAGCCACTCGGGGATGTTTCCACCCTCTCTCGTATATCAACGTGCGGCCAAGCGTATAAATAAGCCGCTGTCAGTGCTATCAAGCCTAACACTCGTACAGGCTAAATAACTGCCCCCTGTACAGTGTAACTAAAACCGTGTGTTTACCTTCAATGCAACAAACCTCTTTCTCCCTTGTTTCGCTGGTCAACGAGACGTCCTAGACATGCTTCTATTTTATTTAATTATAAGCATCCTGTGGTTTCATTTTCACAATAAAAGGATTTGCTACAATAGTATACAATGCATGCAGTAGATAAATGATACATTGAATACAATAAACACAGTAAAGATTTCAGAATACAGCAAAACAACATATAATACAATGTGCAGAATATTTTACATACATTGCACAACAGTAGCTTAACATAACAATTTTTTATCGTACATGATGGACACAATTGTTTTGTGTTTCATACATAACAAGTCTATGGTTACCTGTATTCATAGCTATAATTCAGTGTTTGGTATTTTTATTTAAAATACTCATCAACTGAATAGATCGCTGCATTTGTTAGATATGATATTAATAGTGATTCCCATGTCCGGAAATAAATTATTCACGAATGGACACTATTTTTAAGGTGATGTGAGAGAGGTTTACAACCCTTTAACAACGAGGTCTTAAAGAGCCGATAAGGGTGATACGAGGCGAAGGGACAACACGACATCAATACCCGAGCCGGGATTCGGACCCAGGACGTCTCGCACGGTAGACAGGTGCCTGACCGACTATACTACGGAGGACGGCACGGTTTCAGGAGAGCTATAAGAGCTAGACTTGGCTTGTGCGTCAACGATCGTGCCGCCTTAATGAGCAGGGCGGGAAGACGGCGTGCAGTAATTTTTTCGTCAGCTTTTACCAACGGGTAGAGATCATGTTTAGAAACACCGGAAAATTACAAAAATATTTTACATAATCTTCAATAAACTGTAGTATATAAACCGTGACCCGTGTGAACAGTTTTCTGGCAAATCACACACGTTCTATGTTAAAACTGTACAGTTTTTTTATTGGGTCTGTTGAAGAGGGATACAGTGTTTCCTATAAATGATAGCCAATACAGGTGCAAATCTTTCAGTGTTACACGAAGCACGATGGGGACTAGTAAACAATCAACTTTTCCCGCGATTTACTAGTGTCTCTAGTCGTTAGGGACGGGAATTTTTGGATAAAAGATATTTTCCCCACTCTGTTTAAGTGCCTTACGTGCGTACCTGCAGTTCAACTTCATGGCTATTAACAGAGTGTTTTTGTGCAGAGTCGTTATTCATATGACTGTGCTCATCAGTACACGGATAACTGCTACACATCATCACTAGAGGTACGTAAATTTCGCAGATACATTCCAGGTCAGGTTGAACGCCAATTATGTATACTTCATTGTCATGTCTGTGACTTGCTGGCGGCTGTTACGAAACGCGTTTGACTACTGCAAGCCAGTATTAAATAAGGAAATAATGCGAAGTGCTATCGCTTGCTACCTGCTTGTACGGTTATAAGCCAATAGATAATCGATTGTGGCCAGTGGGTGTATAGGACTGACAAGTCTAGGCTGCTGCCAGATGAATCCGCGAAATTGACGTACCTCTAATCATCACTAGAGATGGTGAAATTTCGCGAATTCAATGACCTGCATATTAGAATCAAATATCCTATGCATACTCAAGCCCTGTCTATTCGTACTTTGTCTGCAGTTCCACTGAGTAGCAGCTAGCGGACAAATGGTCGGGACTTGAGTATGAATAGTATATTTTATTCTAACTTGAAGGTCATTGAATTCGCGAAATTTCTCCATCTCTAATCATCACGTTTGCGATTTGCGGGTTTAACCTCAAGACGCTGGGTGTCACGGCATCCAATCACTGACCACAAAGCAGAGATGTAGGTGCGCACGTGAGGCAATGAAACAAAGGGCTGCAAAAATCTTTTTGCGAAATTTCCTGTCCCTACTAATCATGGTATATCGCGAAAATTATTTGCGCCAACATACCTTTGAAAACACTGTGGTTTCTTGCGATACTTATGGTTGGGTTTTATACGTCTGACACAAGTAGCTCTCTGCAGACCAATGATAGGCATCACATGTTACAACAATTGCAGTATTCTTATTGGCTCAGTCAAATAGGGCAACAGCTCCACGTACCAGATAAAGCCGGTAATCGTATGGTAAGCTGAACGTATGTTATAACTAGGGATTAAAATAGTTTGTACAAAGTAATTTTCCGTTTCTCATCATTGCTTGCGCACACTTTGCAGTCATCAAAAGCATAAAGTGCGGAAATATTTAATCGGAGTTAAGAAAGTTGGGGTGTTTCGCAAGAACACATTTGAAGTCTTTTCAGTCCTATAAACGTCGAATTTAGAAAAATCCAGAAAATTCAGTATACGTAATTGTCTAAACATAATTCTGAAGCGGAAAACACCTTGGTACTCAGCTGGTTAAAGACATATCAAGGATTAAGTGAAAACAAATTTCAAATTTTTTTTTACCTCTCCGCACGTCGAAATTCGAAAATTGCAAAAATTTCATTCTAGGTATTCATATAAGCAGAATTCTGAAGCAAATTAAACCTTGATTTCCGAAATGGATTACGCGCTATCGAGGGTTCATTGAAAACACGCTGAACGAATTCCCTCCCCCCCATTCATTTTTAAAATTTGGAAATATCCTGAAATTACGTTTCATGAATTTCAATTAGCATAATTCTAAAGATGAACGCACCTCGATATCTCAACAGGTTTAAGCGCTATCGAGGATTTATTGAAAACACATTTCAACACTTACACCCCATATTTTTAAAATTTCGGAAAAATACTTCTTAGCGGACTCCTCCGTCATAAGGGGAAGCCACACTCAAAATTTCATGTAGCTAAGCCCAGCGGTTTGTGCTGTACGTTTATGAGTGAGAAGGGCACTTAATTTTTATATATTAAGATTCATAACAAGACAAATTAGAAGACTAAAATCTATGGACATACTAGTTTGAAAGTTCATAAAAATATTTAAAAAGATTAGATTTGCTATCTTCTGACGAATTGTGTTTTGTAGGACACAATATCTAACAGACTGAGATACACAAGCAGTAGTGATATAGCGAATTTAAGTAGCTTACATGTGTGTGTGTATATAATATATATGTATATATATACATACATACATATATATAAATAAATAAATAAATAAAATAATATATATATATATATCCGCGCTTAAGGGCGCGGCTCCCACAATTTTTTTTATTTTTTACTTGTACCAAATATTTGTTTTCTTATTTTAGACACAAAATGTGACTAAATCTGGCTCTTACCGAATTTTTTTATCTCTCATAGTTTTCGCGTAATGGCTTGTTAAAGTCATATTTTGCATGTTTCCGTTTTAAGGACCACACTAAAACCAACTGACTCACTAAACTAAAAAAAAAAAAAAAAAAAATCACCGTGGATAAAGTCATTGTAGACTACAATGTCTTGTGCATAAAAATAAAGAATAAAAATTATTTGTCTTTAAAAAATAATTGAGTTTTTTAAATGTTTGTTTTCAGTTTCAGCATTTTTAAAAATACAAATAAATTTTTTTCTTTACTTTATGAGCATGACATTGTAGCATGCAATGTCTTTATCCACTGTGATTTTTTGAGTTTGGTATATCAGTTGGTTTTAGTGTAGTCCTTAAAATGGAAACATGCAAAATATGACTTTAACAAGCCATTACGCGAAAACTTATAAGAGATAAAAAAATTTAGGAAGAGCCAAATTTAGTCACATTTTGTGTCTAAAATAAGGGGAAAAAATATCTGATACAAATAAAAAATAAAAAATGGTGATGAAAATTGCGGTCTCCGTAGCGACGACGTTGAGGACCTTCAGACAAGTAATATATAGAGACAGGAAAAATTCGCGGGTTCACTGACTAGTATGCTAGCCTCCAACAATATATATGTACTCAAGTAGACAGTGGCTGTTCATTGGCTGCTCGCTGACACAGTGCCTGCATTTAGTTACATTGTTATTATTGGCTCATCAACTTCAAGGAGGTGTCAAATAAGTAGAGCCACGATTTTATGGCGAAAAGATTTTTGCAACATTTGGTTTCGATGTGTCATGTGCACACCTGCAGCTCTGCTACATCGTCTGTGGTTGGATGATTTTACCCTCACTGGCCTTGGCCTATTACAGACGCAAGGAGTCACAATAGTCTTATTCTGATTGGTGCAGTCAAATGAGAAACGTGTCTGAACAAAGACACGCTGCCAATAACCTTGAAACAGAACTGCCGATGTGCACGTGAGTGACTGGACCAAAATGGGACAAAAATCTTTTCGCGACAAAACCGTGGCCCTACAAATTAGTCAACGGCCAAATATGAAAGTAGCGCGAACTTACAGTTGCTGGAATTATAGATTGTGCCTGAAAGAAAACGCCAATTTTTCAGGTCTCTAGTAATACGATATAGGACACAGTACTCGGACGGGAAATGCCTTAAAATTGGTAACGAAGCTATAATATGACGTCACACCTGCGTCGCTCCGTAGTCATCATTATTAGCAGCTCCAAATATGGCGCAGGTACAATCTCAACGGTTCGCCTCATTGACATGCTGTCAACACGGCTCAGTGCATGTTTTGAAGTCAGCTTTCCGGTGTTCGAATCTTGGTCCCATCCATTGACGTTATTACCATTTTGTGTGTCCTATCTCTGCTCGTTCTTTGGGAGACGATGTGGTGGCCTTGACTCGCACGAACAAGGAAAGAGGAGAGGTGGCAGTTGGTTGTAGTCCTGTGTGGGTCTATGTGTGTTTGCGTCTTTGTTTGGTGTTATCAGTAGTGCAGATGTGAATCAACTGTACAATGAAACCTTTTTTTGTATTAGTGATACCCAAAAATGAACAGGTTTACTTTCAATATATATGTATATGCGTTGACATTATATATATATATATATATATATAATGTATATATATATATATGTGTGTGTGTGTATATATATATATATATATATATATATATATATATATATATATATACACATGTATGTATATGCGCGGACATCCTATATATATATATATACATATATATATATATATATATATATATATATATATATATAACACGTAGACACAACATATAGACTATGTTTAACCTTGCCGCGTAGAAAACATTTTGAGAATGTAGGTAATAAAAACAGTTCGATAATTCGAGTTATAAGCAAATACCTGACTTTAACTGTATTAAAATTTTAAGTGTGTTGAATATTTGATCGTGTGTGTGTGTATATATATATATATATATATATATATATATATATATATATATATATATATATATATATAATGTGTGCATATGTGTTAAACTACTGAAAGCTATGCTTTTCAGTGCGTAATTAATGCAATATTTTATATATATTGTTCGTAATATTATAGTAATAGAAACCACAGAAAAAAAAACATTTTTTAAATACCGTGAACACGCAAGGGTTTGGGCCTACCTTGAGAGAGTTCTGGCAGGAAGGAACCTGGAACCTCTCCCCCTCCCTCCAACTCGCTGCCGGAAGTGCGGAAGACGAGGGAAACCGGAAGCGAGGCTAGCGGAGCTCCGAGTGGGCGTAGTACCGCTAGTGTTGAGTGTAATGGAAGGCTGCTCACAGAGATTGTAGATGAGGGGCGCGGGGCTGGGGGCTGGCAACTCCCCTCTAGGGACAGCGAGGTATATTGCGTTCCCGACGCCACTCATTTCAATTGCAAAAAGAAGCGTTTCATTTCAAATGCCGGAGCGGCGGGGCGGCAACAACTGATAGAACTTTACTGCAGGCGAGCGGCAAAGCGTAACCGTCGATGCTCGACCCCCTCCCCCATCCAGGGATGTGACAGGGTCGGCGAAATGAAGGGCGAGGGGACGAAATTTTCCCCTCGTCCGCACGCCATGTCCTCATATTTCCTTTCGGTTTACGACATTTTTTTACTGCCTCCCAGTGCGGTTGTTTTACGACCAATCGTCGATATCGTTCGAATTTCGGTTTTCACGCGTCGTTCTGGGACGAGTCTTATTTTCCCTTGTATAAGCCAGCAACGTAGATACAGCTGGTTCTTGGTTTGTTTAACACATGTGAAGCCAACTTTCGAGGAAAGAAATCTTGCTCGTCACACTGTCTCATCTTAAGTCCGTTTGTGGTTCACATCAAGGAGTTTGTATCACAGGTTAATTTTTTACTTGTAAACTAATTATAATAACTTAATTTTGAAATACCAAGTCAGAAGTCACGTAAAGCGTTACTTATCAGGATTTCATAAGTTAAAGTCAGCTGACCTTATTCTATATGCATTGATGTTAGACGGAAATCAGTAAATAATAAGTTAATATCCGATTATTACTACACGGATCAAAACAGTAAATATATGCGAACAATTATGACATTGAATTAACAGTCAACACATTCTTTATTTACTGTTTAGCTTTTTTCGTAAATAATTAACACAGCATCATGTTATGGAGAAATTCAAATATATACACTGCTTGGAAACGATGTTCAAGTGTGTTAAAATCATAATTTCATATTGTTATGAAATAGTGTTAGTTTTGTGTACGATACTTGTGAGTGTAGTTTCCTCTGACAAAACAACTTTATTTTTCAAAGTTTTCTCATAACGGGGCGTCAAAAATTCAAAATTTGCTAGTTACGCTGCCATGCAAATAGTGAAAACCACTTAAACAAAATAATTCAGTGTGAACTCACACCCCATGAGCTATGCAATAAAGTATTTAAAAATCCATAACGGAATATATTGAATTTGTTTAAAAAAAATCGCAAAAGTACAGGAAAAAAGTCGAAAATTCAGAAATATTTTAAAATATAAAAATAGTTCACAGAATTTTTTAAAAATGTTTTATTACGTAGCCCGTGGCATGTTATTTCACTGTGAATTGTTTCACTTACGTAAGTCAATTGGTTTTCAATATTTGCATGGCAGCAGAACACGCCAATTTTGACTTTGACGCACCGTTATGAGAAAACTATGAGAGCTAAATTTGTTTCGTAAGAGGAAACTGTACTCGTAGGTATCGTCTGTAAAACTAGCACTATTTGATCTTTGAAAGAACTGTGCAATGGGAGTGCATGACTGGATTTATTTGCTTGGATATACTCCATTGCGAAACAAATGACTGTCAAAAGAAAACTAAAAATAAAAATAAGACAAGAAAACATAAATAAGCAGAGTATGCTTTAGTCATCAGGATACATACACAGCATGAAATTCCAAAACTGGTATCTGGTCAGATAAAACAAGGAAACAAAACAGAAAATAACAGAAAAAACAAAAATATAAAAAGTTGACATGCGACACGATGAGGCGAAACAAAACTCCAAAATGTAGGACACATATGTTATTATTTGTTTTTACATAGGTTTGTAGCCAACAACAGCGTTGTTCAGTGCACAATTTTTAAGTTTGGCATGCCAGTTGGTTTTAGTGGCGTGAATAGAACCGTAAAATGCAGATTTTGATATTTACGAGTCACTACGCAAAAAAATGCCAGTTTAAAAAATTTGCGTACCAGCAAAATTTAGTCACAATTTACGTATAAAACGAGGAAAAAATATTTGGTACAAAAATATAAAAATTAAAATATGAAGGTGAAAATTGTTGTAGACCGCGCCATTAAGCAAACTCCAATACATCTTTCGATCATAGTTTCACACAAATCACGTGAGTCTAAATTCAACAGATTGAAAAATACGTTTTTATCCAGTTTGAGGGGCTCTTAACTGATCTTATTAATTAACGTGATGTTTTGAAACAACCATTCCGAAATCGTTTGAAGTGTTTGTTCTTTTCGTAAACGCACACATTTTAAACACGTTTAGAAGTTTCTTAGAAAGAAGATTTCTGCCAGCACGCTGCAACGCTATTTACCAGGAAGGCAGGCGGCCGCCTTAATGGGGCGGTTCACCTCAGTTTTCAACGTCTTTATTTATTTTTAAAATTTTTACCAGATATTTTTTTTCTTATTTTAGACATAAATTGTGATTAAATATTCCATCTAGGAAATTTGTGTATCTCTCATAGTTTTCGTATAATGAGTCGTAAACGTCAAAATTTGCACTTTACGGTTTTATGTACGCCACTAAAACCAACTGATATACCAAACCGAAAAAATTCACAGCGTATAACACTGTTGTAGGCTATGATTTGACATACATAGAAACAGAAAATAAAATATTTTTGAATTTAATAAAAAATGGTGAATTTTTATGAAAAATTAATAATTTCAATTTTTTTTTTGAAAATACAAGCACATACACACACACACACACACACATATATATATATATGTGTGTGTGTGTGTGTGTTTTTTATATATGTAAAATCACAGCCTACAACATTGTTAGGCCTATACACTGTGAATTTTTTCGGTTTGGGATGTCAGGTGGTTTAAGTGGCGTACATAAAACCTTAAAATGCAAATTTTGACGTTTATGACTCATTACGCAAAAACTATGAGAGATTCACAAATTTTCTAGGAGGAAAATTTGATCCCAATTTATGTCTTAAATAAGGAAAAAATCTGGTACAAATATAAAAATAAAAATAAAAAAATGTTGAAAACTGAGGTGAAGCGTGTTCAGTGGAGTGCGGCGAACGGTGGCAAGATGCACAAATGTTTGATCTTTAATCTAAACTACTTCCTTGCTTCCAGGTTAATGTGGCAATCTGGATGAATATATTTTGCTCGTTCGAGGTCTAAATGTGTGGAAGCAGTAAGAACGAGAGAGCACGAAAAAAAAAAAAACTATATAAATAGTGAATGGGTAGAGTATCCATGGGCGGAGTATCGTATCCCGAGTGAAGATTTCTGACTGGACGCCCGTAGGCATCTGCATATCCGGATATATGCCGTGAAATGAAGCTCTACAATGGAGAAGTGACGGAATGAGAATGGCGGGGGAAACGGGACATCCCCGGGAAAAAACCCGCTGGCTCAACGGCAACATCTGCCACATTTCCCACGTGCGAAAAATCTGGGCTGAGTCCACTGGGAATCGAACCCGGATCGCTTTGGTGTGAGCCGAGTGATCTGGCCACTTTTTTTTTTTAATGTTTGGTACAGAGGCGAGGTGGTAGGCGGTAGCTTCCGCATCATCTCTGTACCTAACACTGCCCCCGTTAATGTGACTTATTTATGCAACCCCGAGTAAATGTTGTGTGACCATTTTTTGAGACAGTTTGGACGAACCCAAATTTACACCCAGCCAGACCTGGGAACCGAACCCAGAACCCCTCGCATCAAAGCCGGCTGCTCAACCAACTGAGCTACGGAGGGTCGGCCTCCAGTCGGACACCGCGGCCCCAGAGCACGCGAATCACGCCTCTAGCCTCTAGGGCAAGTCAGTGAACTGACATGCAGTCTTCTCGCAGACAACGCCTTTATTAAATATTCAGTGATGACCCAATCTTTTTATGATGTAATAATACACTTAAAGGTGTATTGTACACGTCTATTACTTTTTAAAGATTCTGCGTCAAGATTTTCATATCTAAATAAAAAAAAAACAGCAAAAGCACCGAACTTCGCCATTCAGCTAGAAAAAATGCTCTAGTGAGTAACAGTAAAATTTAAATAAATACAAACACGTGTAACGTTCTTTAAATGCTATTCCGAAGCAGGCGGCCACCTTAACACAGCTGCCCCTAAAAATGTTTACGAACAGTAACCCTAGAGTTGACTTAGTTTCCTTGGTTAAGGTTATTGCCATTTATGGTTTCGGTTAAGAAAATGAATTTCTTACTAACAAGTTTGTGGCAAGGGATGGTTCCCATCACTTCGGGTGTAAAAAAATGACATTGCCAAAGAGTGAATCTCTCTCCATAAGCGCTAGCATATAAATTGAAACCCTTACCAACATTAGCGCCAGTAAAGGAGGGAAGTTTTCCCTTGGCAAGCTAATGACAGTGATCTTCGTAACGCGTATTAAATAAGCATTGACTAGATCATGTGACCAGATCTACTAGACCACAGGAGGTTGGTAAGATTACTACCGGGCTGTTGTAAACAATAATTTGAGAGTTTTATTTTTTTTTTTTTTTTTTTTTTTTAGAGCAAAGAGTTTATCGCGGAAAGATTTTTGCGAGATATTGTTTTACTGTCTTACGTGCACATCAGCAGCTCTACTTCATGGTAATTGGTTGCCTGTCTTTGTTCAGGTAAGCTTATACAGGTTAGAAATAAAATTCTTATGGGAGAGTTTTGCACAGGGAAAATTTCTGCCGCTAGTTTCACTGCTAAGGCTAAGAGACCAGAAAAATACGAAACCGTAGTGAAATAAAATTTAAATAGGCTCGGATGTTGTA
This sequence comes from Medauroidea extradentata, assembly GCA_003012365.1. Taxonomy (NCBI): domain Eukaryota; kingdom Metazoa; phylum Arthropoda; class Insecta; order Phasmatodea; family Phasmatidae; genus Medauroidea; species Medauroidea extradentata. The sequence continues at coordinate 21,896 of PNEQ01121216.1, read as the reverse complement.
GAAGTGAATTAATTTAGTTTTAAAGTGAAATGAAACTAATTTAGTGTTTTAAATTATCGACTTCAAGTAACTTAACATTCAGGAAAGCTCTGTGATTGGTCAGTTTACACACATTACCGATACCAGCGTTCAAGCGGCAGAAATTTTCCCTGTGCCAGGCTTTTAACATTGATGTTTCTAGCCAGTAGTAGAATTAATACAGACACTGGAAAATCGCGAAAATTTTTTAATTCAATTAACTGTATTATATTAACCGTGACACGTGTGAACAGTTTGGGACAAATTACACACGCTGTGTTTCCAAGCTGTGCAGTTCTAACTGCGCTTGTTGGAGAGAGAAACAATGGTGCTAATAAACGATAGCCAATGTTGATACGAAACATTCAGTGTTACATACATAATGTTGGAGGCTAGCAAATAGTCAACTATTCCCGCGATTTTCAAGTGTCTCTAAGAATTAAACATAGATCAAGTACGGCTCTCATGTTACTGCTCCAGTCAGAATAAGACTATTGCTGCACCACACATGTCATTTGCCAGTATAACCCCAAGACATGATACAGAATAAACACCCAATCACTGACCATCTAGCAGAGCTGCAGATGTGCACGTAAGGAACTGAAACCAAACAATACTAAAGTATTTTAGCCACACACTTGTGTTCTAATAATTGACATTTTTAAAAATATGTTGATAACAGCATAGTTTTCTAGAAGTAGTTTTTTGGACACATTCCATTGCTATGCAGATGCCGCAGTGGAGTGTGTGCAAAAAACTGCAGCCAGTCATGTATTCCCATTGTGCAGCTCATCCAAAGATCAGTAGAATTTTCTTTACGTTATTCTATGTACCAATACGAATTGCGAAGTAAAATTAATAATGCAATGTAGTGTGCGGCATTGCACAAATATAATTACAACGAATTAAAAAAAAAAAAAAAACTTTTATTCGACTTCGTATATTTCGAAGCTTCTCAGAGCATCACCGTCAAATAATGTCATCTCTTTACTTTACGTGTAGCATTTTATACAGTTATATTTTATATAAGGAGAGAAAAAAAATCAACAACTACAAAATACATAATAAATCATTTTAACCAAAGTGTACTGTTTTATCATCTGCATATGACATAATTTTTAAATTAAACGTTAATTTTCTGAACACTCTTTCAAGAATTTCCTACTGTTTATAATTTTGTGCGGTAGTAGTTTACGAAAAAGTGAACCTAAGTCGTAAATGCGCATTTACGGGGAAAATTGCATGTAGGCCCTATTTTCAGTTTATCGGAAAAGTAAGTGAAACAAACGCTACTTTGGGAATAAATTCTAAAATTAAACTTCTGTGAATATAAAGTGATAAACAACAGCTCATGATAGTTATATATATAAATACGCATACACACAAACACACACATATACATGTCTATATATATACACACACATATATATATACATTAACACACACACACACAACAATATATATATATATATATATATATATATATATATATATATATATATATATGCATACACACACACACACTTGGTGTTTCATTGCTCAGAAATAGTTTGGAGTTATGTACCTATGTATCTTATGATCTGTAGTTTTTTATATTATATTTACAGAAGTGAAATTTTAGAGTCCTTATAATATATATACATATATTTATGTATAATACACACAAATTTTAAATATATATGTATATATATACACACATATATATACACATATATGTGTGTGTAGACACAAAACATACATGTATATGCACGCATAGTTGTTGTAACATACATTACTAAAATGCCGGTGTTTTTGGTTCAATTTCCTCGTGACCGGCGATTTCCGTGTAGAGCGTCCACGGTTGTACCGAATGAGTTCCTGGATGATGTATCTTACGGTTTGACTCGGGCTATTTAATTCCAGTTCGTTGTATATAAATTTGTACGTCCCATCCCTAATGATGTCGCTGTTGACGAGACATTAATTCCCTGCTTACGTATCACATATTCATGAATATATATACCCACATTATGTACTATACCTAGCTTTGAGATTCTTTTGTGTGCCAATTACCTGCCAGGGCAGTACAATAATTCAAATGGACCGCGCCACATGGAAATCATTAATAGAGACATTTTGGAAACCACCATAAAGCGCTGCCACTGCATTCTGCAGATTAAATCACGCTACAAAATAAGTGGGAAGAGGTGGAGGTGAAAATGACTACCTCGCTAAATGCGCGCTGAATGATCAAACACAGCGGTATGTGGGGATTGCTAAGTGATACGTACGATAGTTGTATCACTTAATGAAATTGATTTTTATAGCTGACAGCTTGAGTTTAGCTACTAACACACATTGTCAGTGCGTAGAGATCTGTTATGAATAAGAAAGGAAAAAATCATGGATTAAATTACCTGAAAATTATAATCCAATGCCTAGTGCCACGAACTTTTCACGAATAGAGTTTTGCCCCAGTTTATTTCAGTGCATTACGTACACATCTGCAGTTCTGATTCATAGTCAGTGATTGGATGTTTAAACTGTCACGTCTCTTGGGGTTCTACACGTAAATAACATACGTGTGGTGTTGAAGTAACCTTATTGTGATTGGCACAGTCAAATAAGAAACGTCATTTCACAAAGACACGCTGCCAATAACCATGGGGCAGAGCTGCAGATGTGTGTGTAAGACACTGTAACAAACTGGGGCAAAATTCTTTTCGCGAAATTTTCATGGCCCTACAAATGCCTTATGCATAGAGACATGCAAAATTCGCGTTATCATTTGGTAGAAGACTAAACTTCACTTTCCTATACATAACGGAACATCATCTTCGATTCAATTGACCGCGAACTTTTATATGTTGCCATTTACGTGTGTTACGTCTTTACAGAGATTGGCTTCTCTACCGTGTAAGCATTCTCCGCGGCAAATCACGACAATATCGGCCAGCGGGAGACGTCGAACAAGTCTATAGTAACTTGGAGTCTAGTCAGCTGTCAGAAAATAACACGAATTTTGCATGTCTCTACATGCATACTCAAGCCCCGTCTATTCGTTCATTGTCTGCTGTTCCAGTGAGTAGCAGTTAATGGACAAACGGTTGAGGTTTAAGTATGATTAGGGCAGTAGACTCTTACGTGCAGATCATTAAACTCGCAAATTTCCTACGTTCATTAGTTATTATAGTTATTAGTAAGCTAAGAATGTACAGGTTAGTGTGGGCACATCATAGGTTATGATTAGAGACACTGGTAAATCGCGGGAAAAGTTGATTGTTTGCTAGGCTCCAACATGCTATGCATAACACTGAAGGTTTCGCATCTATATTGGCTATTGTTTATATGAAGTATCGTGTCTCTCTTCAACAGACCCAATTAGAACTTAACACTTGTAATACAGAACGTATGTGGTTTGCCAGAAAACTTTTCGTACGTGTCACGATTGAGATACTACAGTTTATTGGAGACTATGTTAAATATTTTCGTGATTTTCCAGTGTCTCTAGTTATGATGTATTGACAAAACCTGTATAGCGATGATCACGCAAGATGAGAAGAAAACAGGACAGTGGAAGGTATAAGAAAAATACTGTCGTACTTGATGCAGAATAATAACCGAAGAGGTTTTTGTTTTGTAAATAAAGAAATTCCCAATTGAAAATTCAGTCAAACCGCAACAGAACAGACCGACATAAACGAAAACAAACACTGAATGAGTTCATAAACCCATGCACTCTTATTGTAAAATGCCGTTGCAGCAAACCTTGAAAGGTCACATTAGTATGTTGCTGATAGTTATTATGTATAACGACGTTCCTAGCTGCTGGATACATGGTTCGAGAGCTTGCAGAAAAGTTATGAACAGCAAATAAGGACTAGGTTTTGTAACCCCGCGTGGTGAATTATTGTTGGCTGCGATATTCGACAGCGGAGTTCGTGAGGTCGCAGTTGATTGAAAATGCTTTGTGGAATTAGTTGAAATACCAGCATGCGGCAGATCGTTAAAAAGCCCCAATTCTCTCAGTGGTTACGCGTTTTGCTTTTAAAAAAATTACCTGCTTTGACTACTATGCGGGACAAATTAACACACTGGTTAGTGTACTCTCCCTATCCAGACTATTTCGTCAGAAATCGTTGTTGATTGGTTGTTCTCATTCGGGAATCGTGAAAGTACGGGAAAAGACTAGACTCCACAAAGAAGAAAACTGGGGCGCGAAATGGTGATTCAAATGTTAATCACCAACATCAGTAGGAGTAACAATTGTCCACACAAACCGGTTAGTAAACTACTGCCTATAACAGTTTCACTAAAAGGGTTTGTAATATAGGAAATTACTACTGTGCTAGAAAAATAATTATCACAGAGAAACTTTAAAGGCACGGCTACAGCTATTTTCTTCAATATGTTTATAATTTTATATTTGCACCAGGTTTTTTTTCTTATTTTAGACACAACATGTGACAAAATTTTGCTCTTATAATTTTTTTATCTCTCACGGTTTTTGCGTAGTGGCACATTAAATCAATATTTGCATGTAACCGTTTTAAGGGCGACACTAAAGCAAAATAACGTACCGACTGAAAAAATTCACAGTGAATAACGATATTGTATGCTACAAGTTCAACTACATAATTCTACAAAATAAAATATTTTGTATTAACAAATATTGAATTTTTTAAATTTCTATTTTACATTTTAACATTTTAATTTAAATTAAATATTACTTTATACTGCGGTTTAATATAGGTGAACTAGCAGCCTACAGCATCGTTATTCACTGTGAATTTTTTCAGTTCTCTGTATGTTATTTTGTTTTAGTATCGCTCTACGCAAGAACTATGAGAGATTATATATATATATATATATATATATATATATATATATATATATATATATATATATAAACACACACGTACATAATGAACACAATTTAGTCATATTTTGGTTTAAAATAAGAAAAAAAATCAGTTACAAATATAAAAATAAAAGCATGAGGATGAAAATTGCTGTAGCTGCACCCATAAGTACTAATTAAGAAACTTGTTAAAATCGTTTCACAATTATAACGTCCCAGTCATCAACGGCTGCAAAACACAATTCACTTAAATATCAGTAGGGACATTTGCTTTTTGTAAAGTGATTTTTGCATCAGCTTCTGTTCAGTGCTTTACGGCAGCCCTGCTTCATGACTCGTGATTAGATGTCTTTATCTCACGATTATTGGAGTTCCACCCGCAAATCACTTACGTGTGGTTTCGCAGTAACATTACTCTGATTGGCTGTCTGAACGGAGACGTCTGTGCACAAATAAACGCTGATAACAACTATGAAGCTGAGCTGCAGATGTGCCTTTTTAAGTCATTACATTGCGAAAATCAGACGTCTTCCTAAATACAACCCAATGTTGTGCAAATAGTGAGGGGCAAATAAACATGGTTGATATTGGGTAAATTGTCGTTTGGTGTTAAGTACTTAGAAAGTTTTGGTAAATACTATAACCTTAATACGTCACAAACTTTTCTATACTAAATCTTATTAAAAGAGAATTTTTTCTAAATGAAAGGAAAAAAAAAAAAAACATTCTGCCAATGACCACGAAGCAGATCTGCAAATTTTCAGACAATACACTGAAACCGAAATGTGCAAAAACCTTTTCCCCTTACAAAATCGGTGCTGAATACATAAGAAAAGAAAGGAAAAAATTTCGTATATAGTAACGGACCTAATTTAATCCATAAATGCAAATCGAGTAAATGTTGAGGACTGTTATTACTTAAGTCTGATAACGTCCGTATATATTAGACTGTTTTATAAAAATATTTAGGATCGCTTCTAATAATGTATAGCAAACAATTTTGCTACATTTTCTTTCTTAACACTTGTATTCGTCGGTATAGTAGGTTTTCCAATTATTGTTACAGTAATATTAGTTTCGTGGAAATGAGTTTTTTAGTTACTTCGCAGTAATAAGTTTCTGGCCATTAATAGAATTTGATATGTATTCTTGGATAGTGCTTTTGTCAAAAATCGGTGATGTGGATGGCAACCTTTAAGTATTTCTCTTATCAGCACTGTCACGAAAAAATATGTATCTTGTCGACTTGTTTCCAAAGAAATATTTTACAAAAATACAGTTCTTTCAGGATGTAAGCAAAGCAAGAGGGGAGTTGGAGGACGAACAGGCATCATACATTATGCATGCGGTGTGCCGGGTGCCGTCTGGAAGGAGAGAGTAGAACACAGCCGTTGCGTGCGGAGGTTCTGAGCATTCCCAGGCTTGTACCAGCGAGACCTTTAGGTAGGCAATGTGCCGTGGACGCCTTCTTTGAGCCCAGCCTTACACCGTTATAAGTTGCCAGCTTCGTGTTCAACTGCTGTGCAGGAGATACTGCCAACCTGAGCCCTCAGAATTCCCATTCCTAAGGCGTTACTTCATCTGTTATTACTACCCTAGTAACAAATACAATCATTAATACAATTATTTTTCAGTTGGCCAACGTTCGCTAGTATGCTGGTCTACTTTTGCTGGAATGGATGTTAAACAGGCCATGTCAGTAAATATGTTTTATCACCAGATTTTTGTAATCCTAGTATGCGCTTCTACAGCTACGCATCACAGTCAGTGGTTGGATGTCTTTAGTTCTCAACGTCTTAGAATTCTACCAGCAAATCGCAGACGTATGGTGTCTCAGTTACAGGCGATTCGGGATGAAGTGAGCACTCAACAAAGCCCTGCGTTGTACAATAAATTGTGCAGTCAGTATGAATCGATAGAATTTGATAAAAATGTGGAATTATTGCATAAAAGACAATTATGTTGATTTCACTTTATTTTGTTTCCGTATTGCTGTATTTAAATAGGAATCTACATGGAACAATATTGCGTAGTTTCGCTGCCAACCTTATACGCAGGAAGGCAACGATAGTTAATGTTGGATTATAAGCAGTAATGGCTAGTGTTATTTTTCAAAGGTTAACATTTTAGTGCTCACTTCATCCCGAACGGCCTACCTTATTCTGATGGTACAGGCCAATCTTAGGCGTGCGCAAGGCAGGCGCCACAGATGCCTTGGCACCGCGATTTGAATATTACAGTTGGCATTATTTCGTTTATTTCACAAACATAAAAAAATACATAAATGCTACAAATAAATTACAGCATTTACAAAAAGTTGGCCATTTAATTCATAATCTTATGTTAATCACATTTCCTTAAGAGTTTTAAAATGTCCTATTTCGGAATTATAAATTTATTTTTAAATGAATTTCTTTAAACAATATTGTATGAAAATATATATACATACTACAAATTTATATCTATTTCGTTGTTTTAAATACACTGACTGTTGGGCTTAGTGGATTATTATATGCTGAAGGGTTATTCGTGTTATTCCTACTGTAAAGCTACATTGCCGTGATGTCAATAATATTACTTTTTACTATTTTATTCGTGTGTCTGTCATAAGACCTAGGGTAGGAGGGGGGGAAATTAATCTGGCACCAGCACTAATGAAGGTCTGCACACGCCTATGCTGTGAGAGTAAGGCACCGAAACAAAACGGTGCAAAATATTTTCGCAAAAAATCAGGCGATCATACCAACAACACCACAGAGTGTGATCGGGTAAATATTGGCGTGTGAATTCTAGCCTGAAAATCACTAAAGTCAAATTTAAAGTAAAAGTTAAGGGATTAATCATACACCGGCGTGTGAAACTACGAACACTGAAATTAATGTCAAATGTCACATCCTACAGAACATGTACTTTGTTCACTGGAAAATTAGAAAATAGAAAAATCTTATTTTCAAAACGCTGTGGGAATATACACAACAATTTAACGTCTTAGTCATAAAGAATTACATAAATTCAAACGTTTGAACTGCACGTACCACAAGGAGACATTTCTACATTTAAGGTTATGTGACATTCGAATGAAAACAATACGTGAAAATCTTGTGTAAGGGATTGTCAAGTTGGTTGTGTAGAAGAACATGGTTTAGGCTCTGCGCTAAGTACAGACTTCTTTGGTCAGGTAAAATCGACGAGATGATACAAATCTTTCTTTAAATTCCACTCTCTGATTTTTTTTTTCATGTTTATATGATTCTTCGAATTTTCTTCAAGCAGATAATTTAGGATCAGGCTTTATGCCAACAACGGATAAGATTGGGGTGCAATTAAAAACAATAATTTAAAGAAGTCTAAACGCGCAATAATAATGGCAAAGCTTTGACTCAAACCTGCTTCTCCAATGCATCACAAGCGTTAAATTGAAGGGTGTTATGCATAAGGCATCAAAGTCACAAATGTAAAGAACAGACAAAAAACAAGCACCTAAATAATTATACAATAAAACTTTAGGAGCTAAGCAGTCGAAGTGAAGCAGAGGTAGGATACTTGGAAATGAGAATATATTGTTGCGTGTTGGCCGGGCAGCAGGCACATTACATCATGCTAGGTGGACAGCTCGGTGAGTCAACCAGTGATGTCATGGGTTTCGCAACTATGTCGCAACTCCCGAGAGACGTCATTGGGATTCCTCGATGACGCCAGTGCGAATACATGATTAACAACAAGTACGACCGAGGTAATGTCTATTTTCAAACCTCAGGTCACCATGTTTCATCAGCTATTGACGTCACTGAAGGGGTCATATAAAAGCCTCGGTTCTGCGCAACATGAGTCAGTGAGAAAGTCTTAGTCTGGAAGTGATAGTCTTGTAGTGAGTCTTGAAGAGCCAGTCTAGTATTGTGCAGTCAGTCTGGAGTCTGGCGAGTACGCAGTGAGAACCGAGAGTGGTGTGAGGCAGCGCCCTTAGGGGCGGCGTTGCCACTGGGGCGGCATTGCCACTGGGGCGGCATTGCCACTGGGGCGGCGTTGCCAACGGGGCGACGATGGACGTCGTGAGAAGTGACGGGCCAAGAGGAGACACTGGCGGCGGCACAGAGATGGAGAGAACCCAGCGTCTTGGGGGCGGCATCACGACAGCGCCGAGGCTGATGATGTAACATCGGCGGAGCTGACAAGGTGTGGCATCTCGAGGATGGCAACACGGCGGCGGTGGTCGGTATCGTGGCTGAGTAACATCGGCGCCTTGCAGAAGGGATAGACAACACTAAGGTTTTGTGTGTCGGCGCGACTGAGCTGACGAGGTGTGGCGTCTCGAGGATGGCAACACGGTGACGGTGTTCGGCGGCGTCGAGGCTGTGTGATGCCAGCGAGCTGCAGGAAGGATGAACAACACTTGTGGTGTGGTTTTGGAGTGCTGCAGAGGCGGTGAGCTGTGGAGAACAACACTGACGGTGTTGTGTCGAGGAGGGCAGTAACTGGCTACTTAAGGAGACTGTCTACCTGGTCATTCAAGAGAAAGAGTGCTTCGAGATTTCGCTATTGGTCCTGCTCGGAGGAGGTGAGAACATTTTGGTGATGTCAGGAAGACGTCTTGGTGACATCGAAGTCTACTGCGAGGCTACAAGTACATACCTTCGGAGCAGTACTGAGTGAGATAAGAGGGCTTCTGCTGCGGGTCGACAGGTGAAGAAGGAGGTGCGCGACGGGAGTCGAACCGAAGACCTCAAGAGTGAAGGCAGTGGTGCACTGTGGGTGCTGCACTGTACATGGTGAGCCATCCTCCCTTAGGATTCTTGAGGTTGTACATTGTCACTATTTGAGATACTGTTGATTGGATATATGGCTGAATTTTTATTGTGATTTGTAGTCTTTAATTGATTAATGGTGAATATTCTTGTGCTTTAATTGTCAAAGTTAATTAATGTTCTGTGGCACAGTACTAATTGTGTGCGTAACTAATTGTGTTGTGAGAGATATAGTTGATTACTGTTTTGTGTATTTCGTAGCTCTGTGAGGTATTAAATCCAGTACTCAATTTAACTCTTTTATTTCTAATTATAAGACCTCTATCCCAAAAGAACTCATGGGAATTGGCCACATGAAAAGTTGTTGCTCAAACTTGTAACAATATTAATTAACAAAATAACAAATATTTCTTTGTAACAATCGCGTAAGTTCTACTTTATCAAATGTGGAATGGTCTCTTTCTGCGTAACACCATTCAATTTAACTCCACCTTAAATGTTCAACATTACCACAAGCAAATAACTGGACATATGTTTAATTAATATGTAGAATATGAGTTTAGAATCATTCCTTAATTCTTGATAGAGGGTTTTGAAATATTTGTGTTTTCTTTTCGGCAGAAACTCAATTTAAAAAAAATGAGTTTGTGTCACTTTTGCAATAGGTAGAGCCGCAATTTTATGGCGAAAATTTTTTTGCAACATTTGGTTTCGATGTCATGTGCACACCTGCAGCTCTACAACATCGTTTGTTGTTGGATGATTTTACTCTCACTGGCCTTGGCAAATGATAGACGTACAGACTCACAATAATCTTATTCTGATTGGTGCAGTAAAATGAGAAACGTGTCTGAACAAAGTCACGTTGCCAGTAACCTTGAAATAGAACTGCTGATGTGCACGTGAGACACTGAAACGAAGTGGGGCAAAAATCTTTTCGCGACAAAATTGTGGCCCTACCAATAGGCCATTGACTTATTTGACACATCATGTAAGGAGCTGAGGTAGTACTAAATAAACAAATAATTGCAGGCACAGTCATGTGGTATCACAGCGAGCAGCCAATAAGTACGTAGATATTCTTGGAGATTATAAACAAAAAATAGTTGAACCCGCGAACTTTCCCTGTCTCTACAGGTAAACAACTGCCTATGAAACAGTTTAACTTATTTTTAAAAATTGTGGAAGTTTTTTTGCTTCTTTTAGAATTTTTTTTAAATACAAAAATATTTTGTATTGTTTTCTTATGTATTTAAAGCCCTAGCCTTTGACATGTACTTTCACTGTGAATTATTCGGTTTCATTCTGTTGATTGGATTTAATGGTTGTGTGAACTAAAAACATGCAAATTTCAGACTTTGAAATGCCACTATGGGAACACTGGCTAAACTAATTTTTTTGTAATCTGTTAATATACTCCTAAGTAACAAACACTATTTCAGGCAAACATAAAATTGTGATTTTTACCCTCTGGAATAAAGTGTTTATTACGGGAGATTTTCAAGACTCTTAAGTTTCAATATTATATTTTTCAAGGTTCTTAGGGGCAATAATGCAATCCTGTATTAAGACCGTTTTTGATTAACTTTTAAAATGCCACAGTTCAATCAGTTATTTTAGTCTTCATGCTAAGTAAAATATGTTTTCAAAGAAGTTAGCACCATTTTAATATTTATAAACATATCAAAAAATTGTGCTATGTAAATATGTAAGAAATAACAATTTACTTTATAGGTAATTATATTTTTGTGATTTTATTGTGAAACTATACAAAATTTTTTAAGGACCATATGAGTTTATTTTCAGAGGGAAAAAACAACGGGATAATTACTCTTCAGGACTTCTGTTATTGCACGAGTTCAGTCTGTAAAAATAATAATTTCTTTTTCTGTGCGAGGAAATAAAAGAAAAACAGTTTGTCCTGTCCGGTTGTCCAGTTAGGAAGAGTGGCAGTTCATTAAGTTGACAGGTTGCATTACCTAGCTGTGTTCTTCGCGAGGCGACGCGAAGCTACGTGGGTATCAACTGTCCGGCACACTCGCCAAGATGAATGTCGGACCTGACAGCTCCAGAGGAACAGGGGGACAGGGCGAGATGAGGTAACGAACACCCAGGGATGCTTAACAAGGTTTGTAGATACACAGTTGCCCTACGAGGATATACCTCTCTAGTCGCATCACTGTCACCTGTTCATAAGTGTCTCCATTGCAGCTAACCGGTTAATATTTTTTATTTTAAAGCAGACGGAAATATCCTGTCCCTTAACTCTTTCAGCGACAGTGTTTAGAACAGAGGACGTTGCAGAGAAAAATGACTTATGGCAAGAGCTTTACCCATAAGTAAGGACCTGAAAATTTCGCATTTTCGTTTGAGCGGAACCTGGGATTCAAACTACTGTATATTCATGTAAATTAAGCAATTGTCTTATTTAACATCTTTTGAGTTTATGATTAGGGCAATGAACATTTCGCGAAAATAATTTTTTCCCCAGTTCGTTTCAGTGACTTCCGTGCACATGTGCAATTATGCTTCAAGGTTATTGGCAGCGTGTCTTTGCGAAGTCACGTCTCTTATTTAACTGCGCCAATCACAATAAGGTTAATGCAACAGCAAACGTCTATGGTTAGCGTCTAGAAGCCCAAGCCACGTGACTGTTACAACATCCAATCACTGACTATAAATCAGAACTATAGACGTGCATTTAAGAGTGCGTGGTAGATAAATAAGCACTGAAAATATCAATTGATTTCTACATTTTTTTCGAAGCCAATATGAATCAAATACTCAATGACAATCCTAGATAATGATATTTGCCAACTTTATGAGAAAATATTTATCCAGAATTATTAATTCGTTACGCGTGATCTCTTACGCCGCAGTTAAATGAACGAGGTTCCGGCGTCAGACATTGTGCCTCAGACGTTCGTAACACTGGAAACAATTTGGTTTAAAACGTTGGCTAAAACTATTGTCTAGGATTGCTATTGTTTAACTTTCGGAAACTGGCTTCGAGAAACCTACAGGTTTTATCGCTGAATTATGTACCACGCCCTCTTAACGCACTGAAAAATACTGAGGCAAAATTCTTTTCGCGAGAAGTTCATGGCCCTTCTTGTGATAAACAAGCAGTTAAATGCGAGCTCAGTCATTTGCTATCACTGTGTCAGCGAACAGCCAATGAGAAGCTGTTGTCTGCTTGAGTATACATAGAGCCAGTGAGTTGTGGTGTAAAGAACTCTGCACCATTTTGCTTCATTACCTTACGTGCACATCTGCAGCTTTACGTCATGGTTATTGGCAGAGTGTATTTGAGCAGAGGCGTCGCTCATTCAACTGTGCCCAATCAGAACAAAGTTACCGTCGACACCACACATCTGTTATTTGCGGCTAGAACCCCAAGACGTGTAGAACAGCTAATCACTAGAGACACTGGAAAATCGCGAAAATGTTTAGCATAGTCTGATATAAACTATAGTTAGAGATGGTGGTTTATCGCTGGAAAAGTTGACTGTTTGATGGATTTCAAAACACGTCCAGCTTACCAGAAGATTACTGGCTCCTGCTTGTACGTGGAGCTGTTACCCTATTTGACTGAGCCAATAAGAATCCCGATATTGTAATATTGGATGCCTGGTATTGGTCTGCAGACAGCTACGTTGTGTCAGTGTTTTCAAGGCTATCTTGGCACAAAACATTTTCGCGATATACCATCATCTCTAACTATAGTATATTAACCGTGACACGTGTGAACAGTTTTGTGGCTAATCTCACACGCTGTGTGTTCAAGCTGTACAGTTATAACTGGGTCTGTTGTAGAGAGAAACAATGTTTCAAATAAACCAGAGCCAATATAGATACAAAAAATTCAGTGTTATATACAGCATTTTGGAACCTAGCAAGTAGTCAACTATTCCCTCGATTTTATAGTGTCTCTATACCAATCACTGACCATGAAGCAGAGCTACAGATGTGCACGTGACGCACTGAAGCAAAGTGTTGCAGAATTCTTTTCACCGAAAATCACTGGCTCTGATTATACAGAATCGGAGGCTAGCTCGCAGGTCAGTGAACCCACGAAATTTTCAAGTCTCTACTCGTAAGAAATAACTAGAGCCACGAGTTTTATGGCGAGATGATTGCACCATTTGATTTTAGCATCTTATGCGCACGTCTGCAGCCCTGTTTCATGGCCAATGATTGGATAGTTTAAGTTTCACTTGTCTCGGCGTTCTACTGGTACTGGCAAATCACTACACTGAAAGAAAATTGTTGTAGAAAGTCTTCCCTGCAAAATTATTTAGTAGTAACAACAAAATAATTTCGCAATGAACAGAATATTTCAGTAGTGTCAACAAAAGGCTTTTGTGGTGATCACAAAATAAATTTTGCAGTGTAGATACCTTCAAAATATTTCGTAGCTGCCGCAAAATATATTTTTTTCCTGTGTAGAGATGATGGTATTTCGCGAAAATGTTTTGTGCCAACATAGCCTTGAAAACACTGTAGTTTCTCGCAACGTGTATGAATGGGTGATACATGCCTGACACTTCGTAACTTTCTTACCACTAGCGGGAGCAATCAGATGTAGGAAGCACGTGGTTTGCATGTGAAGCACGGTTTCTCGCCCAAATAACCTTTACCTTCTCGGGTCAGCAGGTCCACTCCTGGCTAGGATGATCTCTCAGTGTCGTGAGTCACATATACGTTATGCCAAATGCACCAGGAGCAGACAGTTGGTTCACTCTTGGGGTTCATCTCGCTATCACGTACAAACTGGATTACGTAACAGAGTGGGATCTCGGGGGAGAAGGGGGGAAAAATCTAATTTAGCTTTGCTTCCGTGAAGTTACTCGCAGCTCTGTATCTGCTGGGCTCACTGAAGAGTTTCTCCAATTTCCGACTTCCGGTGACTCCCCTGTGTGTTTTGTATGTGGCTTAAAAATGAAGCAGTACCTGCTGCGTCTCATCGTCCTCTAGAAATATTCAGAAAGATCTTTACCTCTGGCAATACATTTTTTCGACTTTTGCTTTAATGGTGAAAGGGAGTGTGTTATTTAATTACACTGTGCTAGTAAATATAATATAATTATATATAAAGTATCAGTGCAACCAAACGTAGCGCACGGAATAAAATTGTGGCAGCTACTAAATATTTTTTAGGTATTTATACTGATAAAATTATGGTTTTATCGCACTTGAAGACCCTTTAGGAGGAGTGTTAGACAGTTTTCGTGTATTTTTCAGTTATGAGCCATATTACATTTATTCAAGTTGTGTGATCAAAATTTTGTCTTTGACAAGACATAGGTTATATTCTTGATAAAGTGCTTGACGTTAAAAAAGGAATCTTACATTAATTTGTCATGCAGAATCATTGCCAGGGAATTATAGGTTAACTTTCAAGAATGATTACAATTCCTGTGATAGCCAAAATTCATCACAAATATCTTGTATGTCTCAACATGACCACATATACCACAAAAATTTTAAAACAGATGGTATTGTATATAATCGATAAATAAAATTTAGCATCTAGTTGTTCTCCTTAACGCTGGCCTAGATGTTGACTAGCAGGGATATCTGCCTTACGCTGATTGGCGGTAAGTGTTTCCGCCATGTCGCTAACCAGAGAAGCCATTTTGCTGACGTGTGTAACTGAGTTTACCGTACTACCGGCAATTCCACTTCTGTACTGTTATATATTCTGTAGTGCAATAACACTAGGTTTACGAGGTTGAGAAACTGGCACTTTAAACTGAGCATTCTTCGACGTTTGTAATAACCAAAAACTGTATTTTATTGGGGCTAAAGGTGATTAGTTTTCAGTGTGGTGACAACATTTACACTTGTTTTTAGTTTCATGGTAGATTTCATACTTAAAATAACAAAGACGAACGCATAACAGCTGATAGAAAACTTTATGCAGTGTTCACTTTGTCATGAACAGTTTGTAGCATACTTAGCTGTGTGTGCCATGCTCTCTATCTCTGCCGTGATGTGCTTGTTCCCGAGTTTTTTTTTTTTTTTTTCACATTGGTGCCAATAACTCAAATATTTTTTACCGTAAGTTTTGAAAAAATTTGAGTCAATGTGCAATCACAC